>NC_069409.1:73757471-73767471 GCF_026875155.1 Cherax quadricarinatus
TTTTACTTCCTTTACACCCAGGGTTGTAATAGTTATCATAGTGGGTTATAGATCTACTCAGGCTTATAACTGCATTCCTATAATATTAATTTTCGTTATTTACTTCTCTCCTAATATTATTCCTAATGCTAGATTATGCATACACAATTCGAGGGGTGTATATCCCAATTTGTATACACTGAGAGTTTGCGTTTTATCGCCTTGTAGTTATTAAAGTATTCCTGACTAGTATATATAATCACTGTGTATATTCACAGACATGTACATGTATCTCTGGTATAAACACACATTTTTTATTATATATATTTTATAATATATATATATATATTAATATATATATATATATATATATGTTTATTATTTTTTTTATTATCACACTGGCCGATTCCCACCAAGGCAGGGTGGCCCGAAAAAGAAAAACTTTCAAACCCTCATCACTCCATCACTGTCTTGCCAGAAGGGGGCTTTACACTACAGTTTTTAAACTGCAACATTAACACCCCTCTCTTTAGAGTGCAGGCACTGTACTTCCCATCTCCAGGGCTCAAGTCCTCGTGCCGGTTTTCCCTGAATCCCTTCATAAATTTACTTTGCTCACACTCCAACAGCACGTCCCAAATATTAAAAAAACCCTTTGTCTCCATTCACTCCTATCCCAAACCCCGCTCACGCATGCCGCTGGAAGTCCAAGCCCCTCGCACACAAAACCTCCTTTACCCCCCTCCCTCCACCCTTCCTAGGCCGACCCCTACCCCCCTTCCTTCCACTACAGACTGATACACTCTTTAAGTTAATTCTGTTTCGCTCCATTCTCTCTACATGTCCGAACCACCTCAACAAACCTCCCAACCCTCGGGGGCAACAGTTTTGGAAACCCCGCACCTCCTCCTAACCCTTTCCAAATTACGAATTCTCTGCTTATATTCACACCAAAACTTGCCCTCAGACTGACACTCCGCTGCCTCCAGCCTTCTCCTCGCTGCAACATTCATCACCCATGCTTCACACCCATATAAGAGCGTTGGTAACCTATACTCCCAATACATTCCCCTCTTTGCCTCCAAGGAAAAAGTTCTCTTCTCCACAGACCCTAATGCCCACTCACTCTTTTTCCCTATCAATTTTTGTTTCACCTCTCTTTCATGACCCATCCGCTGACCGTCCACTCCCAAATATCTGAATACGTTCACCTCCTCCATACTCCCCCCTCCAATCTGAATTCAATCTTTCATCACCTAATCTTTTTGTTATCCTCATAACCTTACTCTTTCCTATATTCACCTTTAATTTTCTTTCTTTTGCACACACCTACCAAAATTCATCCACCAATCTCTGCAGCTTCTCTTCAGAATCTCCCAAGAGCACAGTGTCATCAGCAAAGAGCAGCTTGACAACTCCCACCCTGTGTGTGATTCTTTATCTTTTAACTCCACGCCTCTTGCCAAGACCCTCGCATTTACTCTCTTACAACCCCATCTATAAATATATTAAACAACCACGGTGACATCACACATCCTTGTCTAAGGCCTACTTTTACTGGGAAAAAATTTCCCTCTTTTCTACATACTCTAACTGAGCCTCACTATCCTCGTAAAAACTCTTCACTGCTTTCGTAACCTACCTCCTACACCAAAACACTTGCAACTCTGCCACATTGCCCCCCCTATCCACCCTGTCATACGCCTTTTCCAATCCATAAATGCCACAAAGACCTCTTTACCTTACTAAATACTGTTCACTTATATGTTTCACTGTAAACACCTGGTCCACACACCCCTACCTTTCCTAAAGCCTCCTTGTTCATCTGCATCCTATTCTCCGTCTTACTCTTAATTCTTTCAATTAAAACTTTTTCCCATACACTTTACCAGGGACACTCAACAGACTTATCCCCCTATAATTTTTGCACTCTCTTTTTTCCCCTTTGCCTTTATACAAAGGAACTATGCATGCTCCCCTGCCAATCCCTAGGTACCTTTCCCTCTTCCATACATTATTAAATAATTGCCACAACCACTCCAAAAACTATATCCCCACCTGCTTTTTAACATTTCTAATCTTTAAACCCATCAATCCCGGCTGCCTTACCCCTTTCATTTTACCTACTGCCTCACGAACTTCCCCCACACTCACAACTGGCTCTTCCTCACTCCTACAAGATGTTATTCCTCCTTGCCCTTTTTATTATATATATATATATATTTTATATATATATAATATATTATATATATATATATATATAAATTCCAGGAGTTGAGTCCTGGAGATGGGAAGTACAGTGCCTGCACTCTGAAGGAGGGGTGTTAATGTTGCAGTTTAAAAACTGTAGTGTAAAGCTCCCTTCTGGCAAGACAGTGATGGAGTGAATGATGGTGAAAGTTTTTCTTTTTTCGAGTCACCCTGCCTTTGGGGGGAATCGGCCAGTGTGATAATAAATAATAATAATAATAATAATAATATATAAAATAATATATATATATATATATATATATATATAATTTTATATATATATATATAAAATATATATATAAAATATAATATATATAATGCGCGCAAAACAACCACTCTGAAAAAAGAGAAATTCCAAGCGATTTCGTGACTACTCACATTAAAAGGAAAATGAAAGTGAAGCATCCAAGGAAGCTATATAAGGGGTCTGGCCAGCACCTCACTATCAGATCCCACAACGTTAAACACCTTGACGCGCGCCGCCCAACTGGACAGGGCCTTTGCACAACTCACCAACAAACTATTCTACCCAAGAAAATTTAAAAATTTGTATTTGTCCAGTGTATTATTAAATTCTTCCCAAATTCTATTAATTATAAATGGATCTAATTTATATAAACCAAAGGAAATATTCATATATTGTCAAAACTGCTTTTTATGAAACAAGATTCAATTATATTCCTGTCGACCATGGACTTGCTTGATACTACTTTCTCAACTTTTTGAAAATCAATTGGATGGTTAAAATCTCTTACATGAATAAATAGAGCATTAAAATCTTGTCCAGTTCTAATGCTATATTTATGTTGTTTTAATCTTAGTTCGAGATTTTTACCAGTTTGACCGTAATAAACTTTATCGCAAATTTTACAAGGAATCTTGTAGACACATCCATCAGCATTTTGGGGGGAATTCTTTATCAAAAGTTTTTTTACTGTATCAAGATTTTTGAATACAACTTTATTATTAAAAGTCTTAAGAAGAGAAGGCATATCAACCAAGTTTTCATGGTAAGGGAGAATCAACATATTTTTAGTTGAATAAGGCTGGTTGTCCCTTTTTGGATTGTAAAAAGTATTTCTAGCAACTTTAAAAGATTTATCAATTACATTTCTTGGGTATTTTAAATCATTACCTATTTCATAAATTTTGGATATTTTCTCATCTATGAACTCAGGACTACAAATTCGTAAAGCTCTCAAAAACATTGATGAGAAAACAGACAGTTTGACTTTATCTTGATGCGAGGAATAATAGTGGACATAGGAACAGTTATTTGTAGGTTTTCTGTAAATTTTAAATTTGAATTCATTATTACCCTTAATAATTAAAACATCTAGAAAAGGCAATGAGTTATTTTCTTCAAATTCAACAGTAAAGTTTATGGAATGGGCTAAGCTATTTAATTTTCCAAGGAAATGGTGTATATCTACATTTTTGGGCATAAGACACAAAATATCATCAACATATCTGAACCATTTAGCTCTATTAGGGAGGATTGAGTTAAGCAACCTTGTTTCAAAAAATTCCATGTATAGGTTACTAAGAACAGGTGAAAGAGGATTTCCCATTGCCATACCAAACTTCTGAGTGTAAAACTTATCATTAAATACAAATTTTGCATCAACAATGCAAAGTTTAATAAGTTTAATGAGCTTTACGAATTTGTAGTCCTAAGTTCATAGATGAGGAAATATCCAAAATTTATGAAATAGGTAATGATTTAAAATACCCAAGAAATGTAATTAATAAATCTTTTAATGTTGCTAGAAATACTTTTTATAATCCAAAAAGGGACAACCAGCCTTATTCAACTAAAAATATATTGGTTCTCCCTTACCATGAAAACTTGGTTGATATGCCTTCTCTTCTTAAGACTTTTAATATTAAAGTTGTATTAAAAAATCTTGATACAGTAAACTTTTGATAAAGAATTTTCCCCAAAATGCTGATGGATGTGTCTATAAGATTCCTTGTAAAATTTGCGATAAAGTTTATTACGGTCAAACTGGTAAAAATCTCGAACTAAGATTAAAACAACATAAACATAGCATTAGAACTGGACAAGATTCCAATGCTCTATTTATTCATGTAAGAGATTTTAACCATCCAATTGATTTTCAAAAAGATGAGAAAGGAGTATCAAGCAAGTCCATGGTCGACAGGAATATAATTGAATCTTGTTTCATAAAAAGCAGTTTTGACAATAATATGAATATTTCCTTTGGTTTATATAAATTAGATCCATTTATAATTAATAGAATTTGGGAAGAATTTAATAATACACTGGACAAATAACAATTTTTAAATTTTCTTGGGTAGAATAGTTTGTTAGTGAGTTGTGCAAAGGCCCTGTCCAGTTGGGCCGGCGCGCGTCAGGTGTTTAACCGTTGTGGGATCTGATAGTAAGGTGTTGGCCAGACCCCTTATATAGCTTCCTTGGATGCTTCACTTTCATAGTTCCTTGATAATGTGAGTAGTCACGAAATCGCTTGGAATTTCTCTATTCTTTCAGAGTGGTTGTTTTGCATATTCTGAAATCACCTGTTTACTGTGATCTTATTGCAATATATATATATATATATATATATATATATATATATATATATTTATATATATATATATATATATATATATATATATATATATATATATATATATATATATGTATATATATCGTGCCGAATAGGTAGAACTTGCTATTTTGGCTTAAATATCAATGTTCTTCTTGCCGAATACGGCAAGCGAAAATTTGTGTATGCAATAATATTGCAAGAATCATTCTCAACCCAACGAAAAAAATATATTTCATAGTGTTTGTTACCAAATTATTATGAACTTATCTAAAATATATTTAGTTGGATTAGGCTAAGTTAAATTGCGCTTGTTATAATAAGGTTAGGTAAGTTTTCGGAGGTTCTTTTGGTACAAAATTATTAATTTTTACATTAACATGAACGAAAAAAAATCTTTAAATGCACAAGAGAAAATTTTAGAAACGACTTAATTTTAAATGAGTTATTGCTAATTGACGAGAGGTAATATATATATATATATATATATATATATTATAATATATATATATATATATATATATATATATATATATATATATATATATATATATATATACAGACGGCGCCATGCTACTAAGAATATACAAAAAGATCTTGTAAATTAAGTATGTATTTGTGAGTGGAGGTGATGTCATGTATCACACGCCCACACACGTCTATGTACACCCTGACACGGCCCATGATAAGCAAGGACACGGACACCCGCCCAATTTAAATGATGTTGACACTCTTTAAGATGCAGCAGCCACAAACACACACACACACACACACACACACATACACACTGTACACACTGTACACCGTGTATGTCAGGCCCATACTGGAGTATGCAGCACCTGTTTGGAACCCGCACTTGATAAAGCACGTCAAGAAACTAGAGAAAGTACAAAGGTTTGCAACAAGGTTAGTTCCAGAGCTAAGGGGAATGTCCTATGAAGAAAGATTAAGGGAAATCGGCCTGATGACACTGGAGGACAGGAGGGTCAGGGGAGACATGATAACGACATATAAAATACTGCGTGGAATAGACAAGGTGGACAAGGACAGGATGTTCCAGGGAGGGGACACAGAAACAAGAGGCCACAATTGGAAGTTGAAGACACAAATGAGTCAGAGAGATAGTAGGAAGTATTTCTTCAGTCATAGAGTTGTAAGGCAGTGGAATAGCCTAGAAAATGACGTAGTGGAGGCAGGAACCATACACAGTTTTAAGACGAGGTTTGATAAAGCTCATGGAGCGGGGAGAGATAGGGTCTAGTAGCAACCGGTGAAGAGGCGGGGCCAGGAGCTAGGACTCGACCCCTGCAACCACAAATAGGTGAGTACAAATAGGTGAGTACACACACACACACACACACACACACACACACACACACACACACACACACACACACACATGCACCACACACACACACACACACACACACACACATGCACGCACACACATACACACACACACACACACACACACACACACACACACACACACACACACACACACACACACACACACACAGATGGCAAATGTAGTCCCAATTTTTAAAAAGGGAGACAAACATGAGGCACTAAACTACAGACCTGTATCACTAACGTGTATAGTATGCAAGGTCATGGAGAAGATCATCAGGAGGAGAGTGGTGGGGCACCTGGAAAGAAACAAGTGTATAATTGACAACCAGCACGGTTTCAGGGAAGGAAAATCCTGTGTCACAAACCTACTAGAGTTTTATGACAAGGTGACAGAAGTAAAACAAGAGAGAGAGGGGTGGATCGACTGAATTTTTTTGGATTGCAAGAAGGACTTCGACACAGTTCCTCACAAGAGGTTACTGCAAAAGCTAGAGGACCAGGCACACATAACAGGAAAGGCACTGCAATGGATCAGAGAATACCTGACAGGAAGGCAACAACGAGTCATCGTACGTGACGAGGTGTCAGAGTGGGCGCTTGTGACAAGCGGGGTTCCACAGGGGTCAGTCCTAGGACCTGTGCTGTTCTTGTTATATGTGAACGACATAACGGAAGGGATAGACTCAGAAGTGTCCTTGTTTGCAGATGATGTGAAGTTAATGAGAAGAATCAAATCGGATGAGGATCAGGCAGGACTACAAAGAGACCTGGACAGGCTACAAGCCTGGTCCAGCAACTGGCTCCTTGAGTTTAACACTGCCAAATGCAAAGTCATGAAGATTGGGGAAGGGCAAAGAAGACCGCAGACAAAATATAGTTTAGATGGCCAAAGACTGCAAACCTCACTAAGGAAAAAGATCTGGGGGTGAGTATAACACCGAGCATATCTCCTGAGGCGCACATCAATCAGATAACTGCTGCAGCATACGGGCGCCTGGCAAACCTACGGATAGTGTTCCGATACCTCAGTAAGGATTCGTTCAAGACTCTGTATACCATTTACGTCAGGCCCATACTGGAGTATGCAGCACCAGTTTGGAATCCACACCTAGCCAAGCACGTCAAGAAATTAGAGAAAGTGCAAAGGTTTGCAACAAGGCTAGTCCCAGAGCTACGGGGATTGTCCTACGAAGAAAGGTTGAGGGAAATCGGCCTGACGACACTGGAGGACAGGATAGTCAGGGGAGACATGATAACGACATATAAAATACTGCGCGGAATAGACAAGGTGGACAAAGACGGGATGTTCCAGAGAAGGGACACAGACACAAGAGGTCACAATTGAAAGTTGAAGACTCAGATGAATCAAAGGGATGTTAGGAAGCATTTCTTCAATCATAGAGTAGTCAGACCTTGGAATAGCCTAGAAAGTGAAGTAGTGGAGGCGGGAACCATACATAGTTTTTAGGCGAGGTATGATAAAGCTCATGGGGCAGGGAGAGAGACAACCTAGTAGCAATCAGCGAAGAGGCGGGGCCAGGAGCTGTGACTCGACCCCTGCAACCACAAATAGGTGAGTACACACACACACACACACACACACACACACACACACACACACACACACACACACACACACACACACACACACACATACGCAATGGATCAGAGAATACCTGACAGGGAGACAACAACGAGTCATGGTACGTAATGATGTATCACAGTGGGCACCTGTGACGAGCGGGGTCCCACAGGGGTCGGTCCTAGGACCAGTGCTATTTTTGGTATATGTGAACGACATGATGGAAGGGTTAGACTCAGAAGTGTCCCTGTTTGCAGATGATGTGAAGTTAATGAGGAGAATTAAATCTGATGAGGACCAGGCAGGACTTCAAGAGACACTGGACAGACTGACACCTGGTCCAGCAAATGGCTTCTCGAATTTAATCCTGCCAAATGCAAAGTCATGAAGATAGGGGAAGGGCACAGAAGACCACAGACCGATATAGGCTAGGTGGCCAAAGACTGCAAACCTCACTCAAGGAGAAAGACCTTGGGGTGAGTATAACACCGAGCATGTCTCCGGAAGCACACATCAATCAGATAACTGCTGCAGCATATGGGCGCCTGGCAAACCTGAGAACAGCATTCCGATACCTTAGTAAGGAATCATTCAAGACACTGTACACCGTGTATGTCAGGCCCATACTGGAGTAATGCAGCACCTGTTTGGAAACCCGCACTTGATAAAGCACGTCAAGAAACTAGAGAAAGTACAAAGGTTTGCGACAAGGTTAGTTCCAGAGCTAAGGGAATGTCCTATGAAGAAAGATTAAGGGAAATCGGCCTGACCACACTGGAGGACAGGAGGGTCAGGGAGACATGATAACGACATATAAAATACTGCGTGGAATAGACAAGGTGGACAAAGACAGGATGTTCCAGGGAGGGGACACAGAAACAAGAGGCCACAATTGGAAGTTGAAGACACAAATGAGTCAGAGAGATATTAGGAAGTATTTCTTCAGTCATAGAGTTGTAAGGCAGTGGAATAGCCTAGAAAATGACGTAGTGGAGGCAGGAACCATAAACAGTTTTAAGACGAGGTTTGATAAAGCTCATGGAGCGGGAAGAGAGAGGGCCAAGTAGCAACCGGTGAAGAGGCGGGGCCAGGAGCTAAGACTCGACCTCTGCAACCACAAATAGGCAAATAGGTGAGTACGCACACACACACACACGCACACACACACGCACACACACACACACACATACACATACACACAAGTGCACCAAGTGCAAAGTCATGAACATTGGGGAAGGGCAAAGAAGACCGCAGACGGAGTACAGTCTAGGGGGGCCAGAGACTACAAACCTCACTCAAGGAAAAAGATCTTGGGGTGAGTACAACACCAGGCACATCTCCTGAAGCGCACATCAATCAAATAACTGCTGCAGCATATGGGCGCCTAGCAAACCTCAGAACAGCATTCCGACATCTTAATAAGGAATCGTTCAGGACCCTGTACACCGTGTACGTTAGGCACATATTGGAGTATGCGGCACCAGTTTGGAACCCACACCTAGCCAAGCACGTAAAGAAACTAGAGAAAGTGCAAAGGTTCGCAACAAGACTAGTCCCAGAGCTAAGAGGTATGTCCTACGAGGAGAGGTTAAGGAAATCAACCTGACGACACTGGAGGACAGGAGAGATAGGGGGGAAAATGATAACGACATACAAAATACTGAGAGGAATTGACAAGGTGGACAAAGACAGGATGTTCCAGAGATTGGACACAGTAACAAGGGGACACAGTTGGAAGTTGAAGACACAGATGAATCCACAGGGATGTTAGGAAGTATTTCTTCAGCACACAGAGTAGTCAGTAAGTGGATAGTTTGGGAAGCGATGTAGTGGAGGCAGGAATCCATACATAGCTTTAAGCAGAGGTATGATAAAGCTCACGGCTCAGGGAGAGTGCCCTAGTAGCGATCAGTGAAGAGGCGGGGCCAGGAGCTCGGACACACCCCGACAACCTCAACTAGGTGAGTACAACTAGGTGAGTACACACACACACACACACACCACACACACACACACACACACCACACACACACACACACACACACACACACACACACACACACTCTATTATGGTGTATGAACACCCACACTCCTTAACTACCTTTCTCTCTCTCTCTCTCTCTCTCTCTCTCTCTCTCTCTATATCTATCTATCTATCCATCTATCCTTCCCTACCTCATTCTCCGCTTCCCTCTCTCTCCTGACCCTAGTCCTTCATTCCCTCCCTCCCTCCTCGTCACCATCAAGCAGGTTGTTAAACATC
>NC_069409.1:73772471-73789971 GCF_026875155.1 Cherax quadricarinatus
CTTCATGATAAAGTTGATATGTTAGCCAAGAAGAGTATCCAGAAGGAGAATGTAGAATATAACTTTGGTATATCTGTGTCTAGCATTAGGAATAATATTAGGAGAGAAGTAAACAACGACAACGATTGTTAAAAGAATACAGTTAGAAGCCTGAGTAGATCTATAACCCACTATGATAACATGAACATAGATAAGTATGTTTATGGAGCAACTTGCAATGTGAACAGACTGACTGATGTTGTAGTGGCCAGGCTTAGGCTTGGTTACAAGTACTGACTGATGTTGTAGTGGCCAGGCTTAGGCTTGCTTACAAGTACTGACTGATGTTGTAGTGGCCAGGCTTAGGCTTGGTTACATGTACTGACTGATGTTGTAGTAGCCAGGCTTAGGCTTGGTTACAAGTACTGACTGATGTTGTAGTGGCCAGGCTTAGGCTTGGTTACAAGTACTGACTGATGTTGTAGTGGCCAGGCTTAGGCTTTGGTTACAAGTACTGACTGATGTTGTAGTGGCCAGGCTTAGGCTTGGTTACAAGTACTGACTGATGTTGTAGTGGCCAGGCTTAGGCTTGGTTACAAGTACTGACTGATGTTGTAGTGGACAGGCTTAGGCTTGGTTACAAGTACTGACTGATGTTGTAGTGGCCAGGCTTAGGCTTGCTTACAAGTACTGACTGATGTTGTAGTGGCCAGGCTTAGGCTTGCTTACAAGTACTGACTGATGTTGTAGTGGCCAGGCTTAGGCTTGGTTACAAGTACTGACTGATGTTGTAGTAGCCAGGCTTAGGCTTGGTT
The DNA here is from genome assembly GCF_026875155.1 of Cherax quadricarinatus. NCBI lineage: Eukaryota > Metazoa > Arthropoda > Malacostraca > Decapoda > Parastacidae > Cherax > Cherax quadricarinatus. The sequence goes on from NC_069409.1 coordinate 73,773,266, forward strand.
CAAGTACTGACTGATGTTGTAGTGGCCAGGCTTAGGCTTGGTTACAAGTACTGACTGATGTTGTAGTGGCCAGGCTTAGGCTTGGTTACAAGTACTGACTGATGTTGTAGTGGCCAGGCTTAGGCTTGGTTACAAGTACTGACTGATGTTGTAGTGGCCAGGCTTAGGCTTGGTTACAAGTACTGACTGATGTTGTTAGTGGCCAGGCTTAGGCTTGGTTACAAGTACTGACTGATGTTGTAGTGGCCAGGCTTAGGCTTGGTTACAAGTACTGACTGATGTTGTAGTGGCCAGGCTTAGGCTTGGTTACAAGTACTGACTGATGTTGTAGTGGCCAGGCTTAGGCTTGGTTACAAGTACTGACTGATGTTGTAGTGGCCAGGCTTAGGCTTGGTTACAAGTACTGACTGATGTTGTAGTGGCCAGGCTTAGGCTTGGTTACAAGTACTGACTGATGTTGTAGTGGCCAGGCTTAGGCTTGGTTACAAGTACTGACTGATGTTGTAGTGGCCAGGCTTAGGCTTGGTTACAAGTACTGACTGATGTTGTAGTGGCCAGGCTTAGGCTTGTTACAAGTACTGACTGATGTTGTAGTGGCCAGGCTTAGGCTTGGTTACAAGTACTGACTGATGTTGTAGTGGCCAGGCTTAGGCTTGGTTACAAGTACTGACTGATGTTGTAGTGGCCAGGCTTAGGCTTGGTTACAAGTACTGACTGATGTTGTAGTGGCCAGGCTTAGGCTTGGTTACAAGTACTGACTGATGTTGTAGTGGCCAGGCTTAGGGTTGGTTACAAGTACTGACTGATGTTGTAGTGGCCAGGCTTAGGGTTGGTTACAAGTGCTGACTGATGTTGTAGTGGCCAGGCTTAGGCTTGGTTACAAGTGCTGACTGATGTTGTAGTGGCCAGGCTTAGGCTTGGTTACAAGTACTGACTGATGTTGTAGTGGCCAGGCTTAGGCTTGGTTACAAGTGCTGACTGATGTTGTAGTGGCCAGGCTTAGGCTTGGTTACAAGTGCTGACTGATGTTGTAGTGGCCAGGCTTAGGCTTGGTTACAAGTACTGACTGATGTTGTAGTGGCCAGGCTTAGGCTTGGTTACAAGTACTGACTGATGTTGTAGTGGCCAGGCTTAGGCTTGGTTACAAGTACTGACTGATGTTGTAGTGGCCAGGCTTAGGCTTGGTTACAAGTACTGACTGATGTTGTAGTGGCCAGGCTTAGGCTTGGTTACAAGTACTGACTGATGTTGTAGTGGCCAGGCTTAGGCTTGGTTACAAGTACTGACTGATGTTGTAGTGGCCAGGCTTAGGCTTGGTTACAAGTACTGACTGATGTTGTAGTGGCCAGGCTTAGGCTTGGTTACAAGTACTGACTGATGTTGTAGTGGCCAGGCTTAGGCTTGGTTACAAGTACTGACTGATGTTGTAGTGGCCAGGCTTAGGCTTGGTTACAAGTACTGACTGATGTTGTAGTGGCCAGGCTTAGGCTTGGTTACAAGTACTGACTGATGTTGTAGTGGCCAGGCTTTAGGCTTGGTTACAAGTACTGACTGATGTTGTAGTGGCCAGGCTTAGGCTTGGTTACAAGTACTGACTGATGTTGTAGTGGCCAGGCTTAGGCTTGGTTACAAGTACTGACTGATGTTGTAGTGGCCAGGCTTAGGCTTGGTTACAAGTACTGACTGATGTTGTAGTGGCCAGGCTTAGGCTTGGTTACAAGTACTTCTGGCAGTTTGGGAGACACACAGATGATAGTCAAACTAAATTTTAAATTATTTGATCAGGCATGTGGTCACTCTCTTGAACACCATGTGCTTAATTGTCCACTTATTGAGGAAAATAGAGGTAGTATAATAACCTATGTGACATGTCAAGATATCTTATTAATGAAAATACGATACCAGATACATTAAGCAAATTTCCTAAATTTGCTTGTAACAGATAAGTGAACTGTAGATATAAATCCAGATGTTCACGTGTTAACCTTTTTGGGGTCTAGTTCCAAGGCCTTTTGTGTATCCATATGCTCTTGTGATACCATCCACAGGATGGTTGTAGGGTCCACAATAATCTAGCTACTTCCGAGGCAAAATCTAAAATCTCTCTCTTTCTCTCTCTCTCTCTCTCTCTTTCTCATTCTAACGCTGTGCTTTATTTACATATTTCTTTCTTTATCTCTTCCCTCAGCTCCTCTAAGATCCCCTCACTTCCCCTCACTTCCCCTCACCTCCCCTTCTTCCCACACTCCGTGTTTACCTTCAATTTCCCCTCTACAAACTCCATCTACATCCTATCTACTCAAATTATTTCCGTCTACATTCTACCTTCATTCTACTCTCCCTCTTCCCCTCTTCAAGGGGAAGTGCTGGTGAAGGGTTCTCGATCCAAGTAATTAGAGCTATTCTTGCCCCTTTGTCTCGTATTTGATTACCTCCTTGTGCGTTTAGCGCTCTCCCGTTTATTTAATAATAATAATTATGATAATAATGATGTTAATAAAATAATAATAATTAATAATTATAACAATAATAATTATCCTCCAACCAGTCCATCCTTCTTTCACTTCATCCTTCCTACACTACATTCTCCCTCTACTCCATCCTCCCTCCATTTATCCTCCCTCCACTCCATTCTCCCTCCACTCCATCCTTCCTCCGCTCCACCCTTCCTCCTCCTCAGTCTTCCTCCCTTCCATCCTACCACACAGTGCAGTAGCACACTGCGAGTGTTACCACTTGTAGCATCCATCATCAACTTCCTGAGTGGCAGTCAACCAGCCGCTCCATCAATCCCCCCACCCTCCCTCCCCCTCCCCAAACCCTCATCAATTCACACCCCGTCTCCTCCCCTCAAAGCTCCAATTTATCCCTCTTCCATCCCACAAAACCCCTCCTCTCCCCATCAATCCCGCCTATCCTCCCATCCATTCATCTCCTTCAGTTGTGCGCAGCTGCGGGTGAAGGCGGCGCAGCAGCGCTGCCGCAGTGCATAGTTTAACGTGTTAAGTGTGTCAGAGTACACACACACACAGCTTCAAGATGAGGTATGATAAAGCTCATGGAGCAGGGAGAGAGAAGACCTATTAGCACTCAGTGAAGAGGGGGGCCAGGAGCTGAGTTTCGACCCCTGCAGCCACAATTAGATGAGTACACACACACACACACACACACAACACGCACACCAAGCCTGGTTTCAAAAAGTAAGGAACCCACACCTGGTCAAGCATGTTAAGAAATTAGAGAAAATGGCAAAGGTATGCAACAAAACTAGTCCTGGAGCTAAGGGGTATGTCCTATGAGGAGAACAGGAGGGAGAGGGACGACATAACGACATAAAAGAAATACTGAGAGGAAGTGACAAGGCGGATAGGGACAGGATGGTTAATAGACTGACACAGCAACAAGGCGTCACTAGTGAAAGATGAAAACTCAGATAAGTCATACAGATGTTAGGAAGTATTTATTCAGTCATAGGATTGTCAGAAAGTGGAGCAATCTGGAGAGTAATATTGTGGGGAAATTTTCTCCAACAGGAAAATTTTCTCCAACAGGAGGCAGCAACCTCTCTTAAGGGGGCTTAGACCCCTCTCTCTACTTTCCCACATTGGCAGTGCAGGTGTGGGGTAAAGGGGTCATGACTACTTCTTTCCATAGCAGAGATTAAGCAAGATCTTATGTTATTAATCCCAATCAGGATGGCCATATATCTTAACATGTGTTCTTTACTTCGCTAATGGACCTAGATCAAGTGCAGATAAAATAAACACATGATATTTGCATGTGGATAGCAGCTCTCCCTTCTTGTGGGAGAATCTGCAGTATGTTTGTCTGGAAAAGCTTCCATTTCGTCAGATCATTAACAATTCGAAAAAAATGTGTCCTCTACCCTGATAATATAGCTAGTAGCATTATACCCAATACCCCGCATCTTGGAGTCAAGGAATCCGCACTCTTTTATTCAGTTCAGTCATCAGAGCTGGCATCTATGACTGTATACATTATGTCAGCAGAAACCCGACTGCAAACAGAATTCCTGGAGGCGTCAACGGCCAGACTGTGGGGTCACGATGAGCGAAATCGACACCAATAATGTAAGGAGTAAGCGAGTGTCCCCAGTGAGGCCTCGCCACGTTGAAATATAGAACATTCGTGGCTGAATCTGTGTGTACTTCACGAAACTCCGTGTGTACCTCGTGAAGCTCGAGTCGTGCAGCGACAACCTCCAGGAAGAACTACTCTCCCTGCCGTGAATAATTACGGACATACATATAGCAAGTGAGCAAGTATCCCCGGCAAAACATTTATTCTCCCTGTCGCTTATTCATGTACAAACGATCATTAAGGAGAACTTTCTCCATACTGTGGACATTATCCATGGATATAGTTCGCAAGTTGAACTTGCATGTCAGGAGTGACGAAAGAAGTGAAGACGTCCAACGTTATATCTTCAATCAAGCCATCAATACTGGCTTCAACGATATAGTAACGTCAAGGGCTCCTGCTACAATGAGTCAGGTAAGTCACTATTCATCCCAACATCAGTCTATAATCATTGCAGTGCCTAGGGTAGATGTTAGATGAGTAGGGCTAACCATTAAAGCTGTGACAAGCGGGCAAACTTCCAAACACAGTTAAGAGACGTGGTCTCACCTAGTATACCCGCACATGTGTCAGTATGTCAGGAGGGCGTGATAATTATTGTAAACTGCTCTCTTACAGTCCAGTGGGAGCTAAGACGTCGAAGGAGACCCTCCAGACCCGCGGTTGCTGGGTCTCTGACCTGCCAACGAGAAAGATGAGTAACCATAGACCAACAGTGGTCTTTTTATTGTATTCATTTTCATCATAGTATAATCCCCCACATATGTAGTGAAGGCAGGATCCATACATAGCTTCAAGATGAAGTACGACCAGCGAATATGTGAATAAATAAAGGCGATTACATAAACTTAAATACACACACACACACGTCTGATACAGTAGTATGTTTGTGCAGACACATGACAATACAGTCATGTGTGCGTGTAAAGATACACATGAGTGAGGAAGGGCGTGTTTGAGTCCCATTTACCCCACTACTCTCACATAATGGGTTTGACCCATAATTTATGGACTTCAGTTGAACCTGTGACGTCACGCAGAAACAGTCTAAATTTTGCTGTCATGCCACAACAACTTCAACCTCTGGCAACACCTAGGAGGTCGACCTTGTAGGAGTGGAGGTCGACCTTGTAGGAGTGGAGGTCGACCTTGTAGGAGTGGAGGTCGACCTTGTAGGAGTGGAGGTCGACCTTGTAGGAGTGGAGGTCGACCTTGTAGGGATGGAGGTCGACCTTGTAGAGTGGAGGTCGACCTTGTAGGGTGGAAGTCGATCTAGGGAGTGGAGGTCGACCTTGTAGAGTGGAGGTCGACTTGTAGGAGTGGAGTCGACCTTGTAGGGTGGGGTCGACCTTGTGAGTGAGGTCGACCTTGTAAGATGGGTTACGACCTGTAGGGAGATGGAGCCCACCTGCTAGAGGTGGAGGTCGACCTTGTAGGATGTTCATAGGGGTTCTAAAGGAGTACGAGGTTGAAGTAGACATACCTTGTGATGGTCACGATATGTCAGACTGGCTAAAAGGGAGATGGCAAAAAGCACTGCTGTCACTGCCTGCTGGATGTCTTACGCCACATGAGAGGAGGCAGAGGTACGAATGTACATCATACGCATCCGTGCGTCACACAGTCACTCGGCCTAAAAGGGATCTCTAATAAAGCACATATGGTACTATGATACGCTAACAATATAGGGGACACAACATGCTGAAGCTCGTCATGTACGTATGTCGCTCGATCATACACTACTATACTATAGGTAACAGGCAGTGGTTCTGGGCTGATTCTATAAATACAAAGACATATAAACTTAGAACTAATGGAGTATCATAATGGATGTAAACATAATGAGTTTTACATAATGGGTGTTAACGTAATCACTTTTAACGTAATGCATTACGACTTATAAGAACAATTCATTGTACAATATGGATGGAATTGATCGATCGATCTGTATTCATGCACTCTACGGATTCTGAGGAAGAATAAATATATATATACAAGGTGATATTAACAGCAAAGGCATCTGGTGCACTCAGATCATTACTGTCAAATTCTCAGAATACGGAGGAAGCGTGAACACACAAAAAAAAAATTCTGAAAAAACTAATCAGTAATAACAAACAGTTGACAATTTCCTTCATCTCGACATCTAATTATACAGGCTATGTACATTTAAACCCAATTCTGCGAGGGTGAGGTTTACATATGCAGAATGGTTATTATCTCTGGGAGGATCGAATTCCTCACTGTAGCGACTTGGTGAAGAATGAGGTGGAAGGGTGGTGGATGCTATCGTCTCGTGGCTGGCTACTGTCCTCACGTGATCGTAGAATTTGCGCTTACATCGACAATAGACCTTCACACAGGAGGCTTTCAATGGTGGTGCAAAACACACTCTAGCTGTTGACCCCCTATTGGTCCTTAAAATATGGTGCTGGAACCCGTAGTAGTGTACCAAAACAATGGTAGAGGTTGGGTGAGTGGGTGAATGGCTGAGTGAGGCGGCTGGGGCGGTGTTGAGTGGGTGGGTGGGTGGGCTGAAACAGGGCTAAGGCCGAGGCCGCGTGGTGAGTGAGTGGGCCTATGGGATGAATGGCATAAGCCTCACTGAGGACACCCACACTGGTGCGAAGATATTCTAAGCCAGATGGCTTAAAAACAAACCCACGAATTACCACAACACCACAGGGATGAAAAAGAGCACTCAGAATGACTTGGAGCTTGAATCACAAGCGATGAAGACTGTACCCACGTGGCTTTGCTTGAGTACTGGGGTAAGAAACCTGGGTTAGATGCTGGCTGGCTTATCTTAACCCTTCACACAGAATAGCTTGATACTTCTAACGATGAGCACAGCAGGGGTGGAAAACTGGCTTGGCAGGCAAAAGGCTTGATGGAGTAGGCTAGGCTGGACTGACTGGGTTGTTCTGACTCCCCCACCACAGACTGTCTTACCGGCTTACTTTGCAAACTCGGGTCAACCCCTCCGGAGTGATGCAATTAAGCAGATAAACACTAATACAGAGAGACTGACCAGTGAATATTGTAGAGGCTGGTAGACACTTGCAGGGGCAGCTGTCTTGAGGTAGCTGGCTGGCTAGGTCGGCCTAGCATCAGGAGATGGCGACCGTCTCAGTAGAAATTTATCTCCAGAAATCACTGTAATTGTTAGAATTACAGGCCCTCCATTGCTACCAATTGTCGTAGGGGTTCTTAAAGGAGATAACGAGGGTTGAAGGTAGACACACTTGTTGGATGGTAACGATATATTGTCAGACTGTGGTAATGGGAGATGGAGCCCAGCCTGCCTTGTCACTGCCTAGCTGGATGTCTATACGCCGACTGAGAGGGAGGCAGAGGTACGAACGTACACATGCGCATCCCGTGACGTCACACAGTCACTCGGCCTAAAAGGGATCTTCTATATAAAGCACATGGATGGTACTATGATACGCTATACAACACATATAAGGGGGATCAGCAACTATGCTGACAGGGATGGAGGTCGACCTTGTAGGGGTGGAGGTCGACCTTGTAGGGGTGGAGGTCGACCTTGTAGAGGTGGAGGTCGACCTTGTAGGGGTGGAGGTCGACCTTGTAGGGGTGGAGGTCGACCTTGTAGGGGTGGAGGTCGACCTTGTAGGGGTGGAGGTCAACCTTGTAGAGGTGGTGGTCGACCTTGTAGGGGTGGAGGTCGACCTTGTAGGGGTGGAGGTCGACCTTGTAGGGGTGGAGGTCGACCTTGTAGGGGTGGAGGTCGACCTTGTAGAGGTGGTGGTCGACCTTGTAGGGTGGGGTCGACCTTGTAGAGGTGGATGGTCGACCTTGTAGAGGTGGAGGTCGACCTTGTAGGGGTGGAGGTCGACCTTGTAGAGGTGGTGGTCGACCTTGTAGAGGTGGAGGTCGACCTTGTAGAGGTGGTAGGTCGACCTTGTAGGGGTGGAGGTCGACCTTGTAGGGGTGGAGGTCGACCTTGTAGAGGTGGTCGACCTTGTAGAGGTGGAGGTCGACATTGTAGAGGTGGTAGGTCGACCTTGTAGAGGTGGAGGTCGACCTTGGAGTTGTGATGGCCATTAGGAATGAACGTTAGTTTATATGTATATATGTTTGTGTGTAGTCACCTAATATGTGGTTGCAGGTGTACTCACCTAGTTATACTCACCTAGTTGTACTCACCTAGTTGTACTCACCTAGTTGTACTCACCTAGTTGTACTCACCTAGTTGTACTCACCTAGTTGTACTCACCTAGTTGTACTCACCTAGTTGTACTCACCTAGTTGAGGTTGCAGGCGTCGAGTCCTAGCTCCTGGCCCCGCCTCTTCACTGGTCGCTACTAGGTCACTCTCCCTGAACCGTGAGCTTTATCATACCTCTGCTTAAAGCTATGTATGGATCCTGCCTCACTACATCGCTTCCCAAACTATTCCACTTACTGACTATTCTGTGGCTGAAGAAATACTTCCTAACATCCCTGTGATTCAATCTGTGTCTTCAACTTCCAACTCTGTCCCCTTGTTACTGTGTCCAATCTCTGGAACATCCTGTCTTTGTCCACCTTGTCAATTCCTCTCAGTATTTTATATGTCGCTATCATGTCCCCCCTATCTCTCCTGTCCTCCAGTGTCGTCAGGTTGATTTCCCTTAACCTCTCCTTGTAGGTCATACCTCTTAGCTCTGGGACTAGTCTTGTTGCAAACCTTTGCACTTTCTCTAGTTTCTTTACATGCTTGGATAGGTGTGGGTTCTAAACTGGTGCCGCATACTCCAATATGGGCCTAACGTACACGGTGTACAGGGTCCTGAGCGATTCCTTATTAAGATGTCGGAATGCTGTTCTGAGGTTTGCTAGGCGTCCATATGCTGCAGCAGTTATTTGGTTGATGTGCGCATCAGGAGATGTGCCTGGTGTTTAACTCACCCCAAGATCTTTTTCCTTGAGTGAGTTGTTTAGTCTCTGGCCCCCTAGACTGTACTCCGTCTGCGGTCTTCTTTGCCCTTCATGACTTTGCACTTGGTGGGGTTGAACTCTAGGAGCCAGTTGCTGGACCAGGTCTGCAGCCTATCCAGATCCCTTTGTAGTTCTGCCTGGTCTTCGATTGAATGAATTCTTCTCATCAACTTCAAGTCATCTGCAAACAGGGACACTTCGGAGTCTATTCCTTCCGTCATGTCGTTCACAAATACCAGAAACAGCACTGGTCCTAGGACTGACCCCTGTGGGACCCCGCTGGTCACAGGTGCCCACTCTGACACCTCGCCACGTACCATGACTCGCTGCTGTCTTCCTGACAAGTATTCCCTGATGCATTGTAGTGCCTTCCCTGTTATCCCTGCTTGGTCCTCCAGGTTTTGCACTAATCTCTTGTGTGGAACTGTGTCAAACGCCTTCTTACAGTCCAAGAAAATGCAATCCACCCACCCCTCTCTCTCTTGTCTTACTGCTGTCACCATGTCATAGAACTCCAGTAGGTTTGTGACGCAGGATTAACCGTCCCTCAAACCATGTTGGCTGTTGTTCATGAGATCATTCCTTTCTAGGTGTTCCACCACTCTTCTCCTGATAATCTTCTCCATGACTTTGCATACTATACATGTCAGTAACACTTGTCTGTAGATTAGTGTTTCATGTCTGTCTCCTTTTTTAAAGACTGGGACTACATTTGAGGTCTTCCACGCCTTAGGCAATCCCCCTGTTTCGATATATATATTGAATATTGTTGTTAGGAATAACAAAAAAAGGCACAATACCGTGACTTTGTAAATGGTCCAAGTCGGACCGAAACATCGTCGTAAGCTTCTCTCTTTTATGTGCGGGTTATTTGTGTATTGTTGTTAGGAGTACACATAGCACCTCTGCTCCCTCTCTCAGGACCCCATGGAGAGATGTTATCTGGCCTCATTGCCTTTGAGGTATCTAGCTCACTCAGAAGCCTCTTCACTTCTTCCTCAGTTGTCTGTACTGTGTCCAGCACCTGGTGGTGTACCCCACCTTTCCGTCTTTCTGGAGCCCCTTCTGTCTCCTCTGTGAACACTTCTTTGAATCTCTTGTTGAGTTCCTCATATACTTCACGGTCATTTCTTGTTGTCTCTCCTCCTTCCTTCCTTAGCCTGATTACCTGGTCCTTGACTGTTGTTTTCCTCCTGATGTGGCTGTATAACAGCTTCGGGTCAGATTTGGCTTTCGCTGCTATGTCGTTTTCATATTGTCGTTGGGCCTCCCTTCTTATTTGTGCATATTCATTTCTGGCTCTACGACTGCTCTCCTTATTCTCCTGGGTCCTTTGCCTTCTATACTTCTTCCATTCCCTAGCACACTTGGTTTTTGCCTCCCTGCAACTTTGGGTAAACCATGGGCTCATCCTGGCTTTTTCATTATTCCTGTTACCCTTGGGTACAAACCTCTCCTCAGCCTCCTTGCACATTGTTGTTACATATTCCATCATCTCATTAACTGGCTTCCCTGCCAGCTCTCTGTCCCACTGAACCCCATTCAGGAAGTTCCTCATTCCCTTGTAGTCCTTTTTCTTGTAATTTGGCTTCATTCGTCCTGGCCTTCCTGCTTCTCCCTCCACTTGTAGCTCTGTGTATTCGAAGCTTAAAACCACACGATCGCTGGCCCCAAGGGGTCTTTCATATGTGATGTCCTCAATATCTGAACTACTCAAGGTGAATACTAGGTTCAGTCTTGCTGGTTCATCCGTTCCTCTCTCTCTTGTAGTGTCCCTTACGTGTTGGTACATGAAGTTTTCCAGTACCACCTCCATCATCTTATCCTTCCATGTATCTTGGCCCCAATGTGGCTCCAAGTTCTCCCAGTTGATTTCCTTGTGGTTAAAGTCACCCATTATCAGGAGCTTTGCCCTGCATGCATGAGCTCTTTTGGCCACTGCAACCAGTGTGTCAACCATCGCTCTATTGCTCTCATCATACTCTTGCCTTGGCCTCCTGCTGTTCTGTGGTGGGTTATACATCACTGCGATTACCACTTTGGGACCTCCAGAGTGAAACGTTCCCGCTATGTAATCACTTGCTTCTCCGCTGTCTCCTCTCTCCAGCTCATCAAAATTCCCTTGGTTTTTGATCAGCAGTGCCAGTGTGTGTGTGTGATAGACTGTGTTGGTAGACAGAATGTTGATGGGTAGACTTCCGGATGTGTATGTTTGTAGAGGGGTGACTGATATACCAAATCATTATGTAATTGTAGCTACAGTGAGAGTCAGAGGTAGGGGGAGGTACACTGTCATCGCTGGGAAAAAGTGCAGTGAGAGTTAAGAAGAGAAGAAAGTTAGGGAAAACATACGAATTACTATTGGGAGAAATGTGAGATAGAGAGTGCAAATAATGACGAGGATATCTGAGGTGGATTTAAGAATACAGTGTTGTGGATACAGGAGAGTGGGTGCAGATGGGAGAAGGAACGACTGGTGGAATAACGAAGTCAAGAAAGCGGTAAAGGACAAAACGTTAGTGAATTATATGTTTTTACAAGGCTGGAGTGTGAGCAAGTTAATATTCATAAAGTCATACAGGGGGAAGTAGCTGGACTTGAGTCCTGGAGGTGGGAAGTATTTTGCCTACACTGAGGGAGGGAGGGAGGGGGTGGGGGATGTGGCAGTGTAGAGACTCAGCCTAACTGATACTGAAAGCTTCTGGCAAGACAGTGATTGACTGAATGATGGTGAATGTGTGTTTTCTCTTGTACTTTTGGGTCGCCTTACCTCTACGACTAGAGTAGGTAGGAAGTGGAATAGTCTGGCAAGCGATGTAGTGGAGGCAGGAACTATACATAGTTTTAAGACGAGGTATGATAAAGCTCATGGAGCAGAGAGTACACACATGGAGCAGGGAGGTGAGTACACACACACACACACACACACACACACACACAGGAGGAGAGTGGTGAAGCACCTGGAACGGAACAAGATTATAAACAACAACCAGCACGGATTCATGGAAGACAAATCCTGTATCACAAACCTTCTGGAGTTTTACGACAAGGTAACAAAAGACACGAGAGAGAGGGGTGGGTTGATTGCATTTTCCTGGACTACAAGAAGGCCTTCGACACAGTTCCTCACAAGAGATTAGTGCAGAAGCTGGAGGATCAGGCGCATATAACAGGGAGGACACTGCAATGGATAAGGGAATACCTGACAGGGAGACAACAACGAGTCATGGTACGTGAAGAGGTATCACAGTGGGCGCCTGTGACGAGCGGGGTCCCACAGGGGTTGATCCTAGGACCAGTGCTATTTCTGGTATATGTGAATGACATGATGGAAGGGTTAGACTCAGAAGTGTCCCTGTTCGCAGATGATGTGAAGTTAATGAGGAGAATTAAATTAGATGAAGATCAGGTAGAGTTCCAAAGAGACCTGGACAGGCTGGACACCTGATCCAGCAAGTGGATTCTCAAATTTAACCCCGCAAACGCAAAGTCATGAAGATCGGGGAAGGGCAAAGAAGACCGCAGACGGAGTATAGGCTAGGTGGCCAAAGACTGCAAACCTCGCTCAAGGAGAAAGATCTTAGGGTGAGTATAACACCGAGCACGTCTCCGGAAGCACACATCAACCAGATAATTGCTGCAGCATATGGGCGCCTGGCAAACCTGAGAATAGCGTTCGGATACCTTATTAAGGAATCGTTCAAGACACTGTACACCGTGTACGTCAGGCCCATACTGGAGTATGCAGCACCTGTTTGGAACCCACACTTGATAAAGCACTCCAAGAAATTAGAGAAAGTGCAAAGGTTTGCGACAAGATTAGTTCCAGAGCTAAGGGGAATGTCCTACGAAGAAAGGTTGATAGGAATCGGCCTAGCGACACTGGAGGATAGGAGGGTCAGGGGAGACATGATAACAACATACAAAATACTGCGTGGAATAGACAAGGTGGACAGAGACAGGATGTTCCAGAGATGGGACACAGATAGAAGGGGCCACAATTGGAAGTTGAAGACCCAGATGAGTCAAAGGGATGTTAGGAAGTATTTCTTCAGTCACAGAGTTGTCAGGAAGTGGAATAGCCTAGCAAGTGAGGTAGTGGAGGCAGGAACCATACGTAGCTTTAAGATGTGGTATGATAAAGCTCATGGAGCAGGGAGAGAGAGAAGCTAGTAGCACTCAGTGAAGACCTCGGGGCCAGGAGCTGAGTCTCGACCCTGTAACCACAATTAGGTGAGTACACACAGGAGCTGAGGCTCCACCTCTGCAACCACAAATAGGTGAGTACACACACATGCACACACACACAAACACACACACACACACAAAACCACACACACACACACACACACACAAACACACACAGTTCACCTACACTCCCTTCACACCTCACTAGTCCTCACCTGTTACCTCAGTACCTGAAGTCCATCACCGCCACCACCAGCCCAGGTACACCCACCCACCCATTCACCCACCCACCCAACCACCCCACCCAAACACCCATTCTCCCGAAAAACCCCACCCCACACAAACACCCACCTACCCCAACCAGCACCCACCATCCTGTATTATTCAAAACAAATAAGGCTCTTGACCTAATACCTTGCAAGCCGCTACGAAAAAGAAGTGAGGGAGAAGCCAGGGAGAGGGAAGGAAGAGGGAAGGAAGAGGAAGGGAGGGAGGGAGGGAGGGAGAGAGAGAGGAAATGCGGAGTAGTGGGAAGTATGAAGGAAAAGCAAGTGGGAAGTAAGAGCCGAGGGTAAAGGAGGTGGCAAGTGATAAGAAGGAAGGGACACTGCAGCAGACCTACTGGCTTTTCTGCTTTGTATTGGACTGATGAAGTCACTGTGTGGTGAAACGTTTCCTCAATAAATATTTCCATATGTTGCATCAGTGTCGCAAAATTCAACTTGTCGGTTTTCAAAACCATTCATCACTACTGGCCTCTATGCTAGGGAGGTTCAAGTCACCTCCCAGCTTTAACCAATGACCCATGTAGTCAGGTCAGGTCACATCCATATGAACACAAGAAAGGAGTGGAAAAAGACACTTATGTACAGTTCAGGACTACGACAACTACTACTACAACTAACCCATCTCTTTGGGAAGGACCTACTTCCACTGGGGAATCCCGCCTACCAGTGAATATGCCCTCGTCTGCTACACCTGACGTTACTATATAAGCGCCAGGATCCTTTCTTCTGCTTCAGAATCTCCACTACTATGGTGCTCTTCGCACCTGCTCCTAGGTTGAGGGACTGATTACCTCATCTTCTGTACATAGTTCTACTGTCTTCAAGTTATGTCCTAGAATTTGTATTGATAAAGCCACTGGATGGCGAAACGTCTACAATAAAGATACCCAGATGTTGCACATGTGTCTTAATCTCATCTTGTCGGTATTATATACCATTCGTACACAACAGTTCAGGACATTTATTAAAGGAAACGTTTCGCCACGAGTGGCTTCTTCAGTCCTAATACAGAGAAAACTAAGAAAACGCGTATATATAGTGGCAGGAGTCAGGTGAAGTGTCGTGTGGGTAGAGGTGGTAGTAGTAGTAGTGGAACTAAGGAGGTGAGACGGATGGCTAGAGAGGGACCTGTTGACATCATGTAACAGTAGTTTCCAGAATGGGTAAAATCCTGTTGATTAGCAATTTTGAGATACTGTAACTACAGTATCTCAAAATTGCCCAAGCGAAGACCTACTTTCACACTGGTCAAATGTGATACCACCTACGACTGCTGCACCTCTCCTGCCTACGGTATATAAGCTACTTCTCTGCAGATATGTTGTAATCTTTTCAAGATTAATGGACTGACCACATCGACTCAAGGCTGAGGGACTGATTATCTCAAACTCCTCATGTTCTTCACCATTCTCCTTTGTATGGACTGATGAAGCCAGTGTGTGGCAAAACGTTTCCTCAATAAAGATACCCAAGAGTTGCACATGTGTCTAATTTACTTACTAATGATGTATAAAACTGTAGTGTAACCGCAGCAGACCTATTAGCACAAGCTAGTCAGGTCCAACTCAAACCCACCCACACCCACTCATATATTTATCTAACCTTCAACGTTTTAGCTTCTATGACGGTACTCGAGAGTTTTGTTCCACTCATTCACAACTCTGTTACCAAACCAGTGCTCTTCTAAACCCTTCCTCAATCCGAATTTTTCCAGCTTAAAACCATTGCTGCGAGTCCTGTCTTGGCTAGATATTTTTAGCATGCTATTTATGTTCCCTTTATTTATTCCTGTTTTCCATTTATACACCTCAATCACATCCCCCCTAATTCTACGCTTTTCTAGAGTGCAGATTCAGGGCCCTCAGTCTATCCTCATAGGGAAGATTTCTGATACATGGGATCAACTTTGTCATCCTTCTTTGTACGTTTTCCAGAGCATTTATATCCATTCTGTAATACGGTGACCAAAACTGTGCAGCATAATCTAAATGAGGCCTAACCAAGGATATATAGAGTTGAAGAACAACCTGAGGACTTCTATTATTTATGCCCCTTGATATGAAGCCAAGGATTCTGTTCGCTTTATTGTAAGCACTTATGCACTGTTGTCTTGATTTTAGATTACTGCTAACCAGAACTTCCAAATCCTTTTCATAATCAGTAATATTAAGATCTATATTATTTAGTTTATATGTGTCATGGTTATTTTCATGTCCAGTGTTCAGAACTTTTCATTTGTCTATACCTTTATTATTATTATTATTATTATTATTATTATTATTATTATTATTATCAAATAAAGCACTAAACAACAAAGGTCATGCAGCGCTGCATTTGTCTATGTTAATCTGCATCTTGCACTTCTCCGACTGCCGCATCAGTCTATTCAAATTTTCCTATTTTGGTGTCATCAGCAAACTTGCTTATGTCACTATTTATTCCCTCATCAATGTCGTTTACATAAATTACGAACAACAAAGGGCCCAACACTAACCCCTGTGGAACACCACTCATGTCGCGCCCCCACTTTGATTTCTCCCCATTGATGCAGACTCTCTGTTGCCTATCTGTCAACCATGCCTCTACCCAGGAAAAAAATTCTCCTCCTATTCTGTGTGCTTTAATTTTCCTGAGTAGCCTCTGATGTGGAATTCTATCAAAAGTCTTACTGAAGTCCATATACACAATATCATATTCATTACCATGATCTACCTCCTCAAATGCCTTGGTGAAAAAAGTCAATAAATTTGCAAGACAGGAACGCCCCTTTGTAAAACCGTGCTGAGATTCATTAATCAATTTATGCCTTTCTAGATGGCTACGAATTGTCCCGACAATTATTGATTCCATAAATTTTCCCACTATGGAGCTAAGGACCGTCTCCTTCTTTGTAAATAGATATTACATTTGCCATTTTCCACTTGTCTGGCACTATGCCAGTTTGTAGTGATATGTTGAAAAGACTGGCCAAAGGTTTGCTAAGTTCCTCTTTACTTTTCTTTAAAGTCCTTGCAAACAGCTCATCAGGACCTGGGGATTTGTTCAGTTTGAATTTCTCTGTCTGAGGACCATGTCACTAGTTACCCTAGTCGTTCATAGTTTATTATCGTCCTGTTCTACGTAATTTATAATTTCTGGAATTTCGCTGGTATTTTCCTGCTTAAAAACTGAAGAAATAAGAGTT
>NC_069409.1:73794971-73847471 GCF_026875155.1 Cherax quadricarinatus
TCCGGTCCCATCGCCTTTGAGGTGTCAAGGTCACTTAAGAGCTTCTTCACCTCCTCCTCAGTTGTTTCGATGTCATCCAACACTTGTTTGGTATATTCCCTCTTGATGTTCCCTTCTGTGCTGTCTTCCCACAGCCCTTCCTGTCTCTACTGTAAAAACTTCCTTAAATCTCCTGTTCAGCTCCTCACATACCTCCTGATCATTTCTTGTGAGTTCTCCACCTTCTGTCCTTAATCTGATCACCTGGTCTTTGACTGTTGTCTTCCTCCTGATGTGGCTATACAACAGTTTCGGGTCAGTCTTGATTCTCGATGCTATGTCATTTTCATACTGTCGCTGGGCCTCCCTCCTTACCTGTGCGTACTCATTCCTGGCTCTGCGACTGATCTCCCTATTTTCGTGTGTTCTCTGCCTTCTGTACTTTTTCCATTCTCTATTGCACTTTGGTTTTGCCTCCTTACACCGTCGGGTAAACCAGGGGCTCGTTCTGGTCTTCCCGTTGTTACTGTTGCCCTTGGAATAAACCTTTCCACTGCCTCCTTGCATTTTGTTGTTACATATTCCATCATTTCATTTACTGGCTTTCCTGCCAGTTCTCTGTCCCACTGGACCTCCCGCAGGAAGTTCTTCAACCCTAGTAGTCCCCTCTTTTATAGTCAAGGCTTTTCTCATTCAACTCCTGTTATTCTCTCCACTTTCAGCTCTACTATGTATTCAAAGCACAGAACCCACGTGGTCGCTAGCTCCTAGGGGACTCTCATACTTGATGTCCTCAATATCTGAGCTGCCCAGGTGAACACAAGGTCCAATCTTGCTGGTTCATCCTCCCCTCTCACTCTGGTAGTGTCCTTAACATGTTGGTGCATGAGGTTTTCCAGCACCACGTCCAACATCCTGGCTCTCCATGTTTCGGGACCCCCATGTGGCTCCAGTTTTCCCAGTCAATCTCCCTGTGGTTGAAATCCCCCCATAACCAGCAACTTTGCTCTGCTGGAGTGAGCTCTTCTTGCCACGTCAGCAAGTGTGTCCACCATTGCTCTGTTTGCTCTCTTCATATTCCTCTCTTGCCTCCTGCAGTTTTGTGGTGGATTATACATCACTGCAATGACCACTTTGTGTTCCCCAGACTGAAGTGTACCTGCTATGTAGTCTCTTCTCCTCCCGTCTCATCTATTCCTTCCATTTTCTCGAATTTCCATCTGTTTTTTACGAGCAGAGCAACCCCACCTCCCCCCCTGCCCCTTCTATCTTTCCTCATGATCTGGTATCCTGGTGGGAAGATTGCATCTGTTATTGTCTCCGTGAGTTTTGTTTCTGTAACTGCTATGATGTCTGGGGACTTCTCATTGATTCTTTCTTGCCATTCCTCATGTTTATTCGTTAATCCATCTGCATTTGTGTACCAAACCTTCAACTTCTGTTCTAATACTGTAACTGTGGTGTGGGGGGTGGAAACAGATTGATCGGTGTGTGATGGTTGGTTTGGATTGTTAGTTGCCTTGGGGTGTCGTGGCTGGAGTCCTTCTCCAGGTGTTTCTGGGGGGTGCGCTTGTCCTTCCATTTTATCCTGGGTTATTCTGCTCTCCTTTTTCATTTCCTCCCATTTCTCCTTTCGTTTTTGAACTCTCTCTTTCATTGTCTTCCTTTCGTCCTGTGTTCTGTCTCGATCGAGGTACACACTCCGGAACTTCTGCTTGCCTCTCAGCTGTGCTTTCTCCTGCAGGATCATGGTTCGGGTTGATTCTGCCTTGAAAATTACTTTGAGAGGCCGATTCCTTTTCTTTGTGAACCACCAAATTCTCCGAAAATTTGCCACCTGGGTCACGTCCCCCTCGCCTATCACCTTCATGATATCTTCAATCGCTTTTTTCTCCTCCTGCTTTCTTTCATCATAAGTTTCCCCTTTAGCTTCGTCTAGCCCATAGACAAACACGGATCTCTCCCTTTCCACCTCCCACTGTGACTCCCATTGCATCCTCTGATGTGTTTTAGTTCCTTCCCGTGGAGTGTTCCTTCCTTCAGTCCCTTCCCTAGTTATGGCCCCTATGCTTCTTGGTTTATCCTTCCTGCTCACCTGCTCCTGGCCCCCACAGGTATCTGGTAAGGTCCTTGCAGCACATGTCCTAGTTCCTTCAATGTCTTCCAACCTCTCATTCTGTCCTAGTGTGTTCCCTGTCCTTTGTTTTGGCCCCATGTGGGTTTGACAGGACCTCTGCATACAGTTTAGTTTTCCATGCTTCCTTCAGACCTGTTGTCTGTGTTTGATGTAGCCATTGCCGATGCTACTTCTGTAATATCTTTGTCTTTGTTCTGTTTCAGATGTCTCAGCTCCTCTTCTAATCTCTCTATCTTGATTTCTGCTGCTGTGGCCTGTGCTTCCACCTTCTGCATTCTGCTGCTAACCTCTCTTCCATCTTCCTTTCCACTCATCTAGTCTCCTTCCCCAGTCTTCCTCTCTTTTTTTGAGCTCTACCTCCCATTCCTCCCCTCTCAGATTCGTCCTTGGAGCCCCTTGTCCTCATCCTGGTTAGGGGGAGGGGAATAGATGGTTAGGAGAGGGGATGGATGGTTGGGGGGAGGGGGAGGATGGTTATTGGAGGTAAGATAGTTGGCGGAGGGGGTTAGATGGTTTGGGGGAGAGGGGGATGGATGGTTATAGGGGGAGGGGGAGGATGGGTATTGGAGGGAGGGAGGTAGTTGGGGGGTTAGACTGTTTGGGAGGGTTAGGTGGTTTGGGGGAGGGTAGGTGGCTAAGGTGAGGTGGTTAGGGAAGGGGAGAGGTGGCTAGGGGAGGGGGGGTACGTGTTTGTGTCAAGTGTTTGTGTCAAGTGGTGGAGGGTGTGTGGTGGAGGGTGTGTGGGTGTGTGTGTGTGTGTATGTGCATGTGTGTGTGCGTGTGTACTCACCTAGTTGTACTCACCTAGTTGAGGTTGCGGGGGTCGAGTCCGAGCTCCTGGCCCCGCCTCTTCACTGATCGCTACTAGTCACTCTCCCTGAGCCGTGAGCTTTATCATACCTCTGCTTAAAGCTATGTATGGATCCTGCCTCCACTACATCGCTTCCCAAACTATTCCACTTACTGACTACTCTGTGGCTGAAGAAATACTTCCTAACATCCCTGTGATTCATCTGTGTCTTCAGCTTCCAACTGTGTCCCCTTGTTACTGGTGTCCATCTCTGGAACATCCTGTCTTTGTCCACCTTGTCAATTCCTCTCAGTATTTTGTATGTCGTTATCATGTCCCCCCTACTCTCCTGTCCTCCAGTGTCGTCAGGTTGATTTCCCTTAACCTCTCCTCGTAGGACATACCTCTTAGCTCTGGGACTAGTCTTGTTGCAAACCTTTGCACTTTCTCTAGTTTCTTCCACGTGCTTGGCTAGGTGTGGGTTCCAAACTGGTGCCGCATACTCCAATATGGGCCAACATACACGTGTACAGGTCCTGAATGATTCCTTATTAAGATGTCGGAATGTGTTCTGAGGTTTGCTAGGCGCCCATATGCTGCAGCAGTTATTGGTTGATCTGCGCTTCAGAGATGTGCCTGGTGTTATACTCACCCCAAGATCTTTTTCCTTGAGTTGAGGTTTTGTAGTCTCTGACCCCCTAGACTGTACTCCGTCTGCGGCCTTCTTTGCCCTTTCCCCCAATCTTCATGACTTTGCACTTGGTGGGATTGAACTCCAGGAGCCAATTGCTGGACCAGGTCTGCAGCCTGTCCAGATCCCTTTGTAGTTCTGCCTGTCTTCGATCGAGTGAATTTTTCTCATCAACTTCACGTCATCTGCAAACAGGGACACCTCAGAGTCATTCCTTCCGTCATGTCGTTCACAAATACCAAAACAGCACTGGTCCTAGGACTGACCCCTGCGGGCCCCCCGCTGGTCACAGGTGCCCACTCTGACACCTCGCCACGTACCATGACTCGCTGCTGTCTTCCTGACAAGTATTCCCTAAACCATTGTAGTGCCTTCCCTGTTATCCCTGCTTGGTCCTCCAGTTTTTGGCACCAATCTCTTGTGTGGAACTGTTCAAACGCCTTCTTGCAGTCCAAGAAAATGCAATCCACCCACCCCTCCTCTCTCTTTCTTACTTGCTGTAAACCATGTCATAGAACTCCAGTAGGTTTGTGACACAGGATTTCCCGTCCCTGAAACCATGTTGGCTGCTGTTGATGAATAAATTTTTTCTAGGTGTTTCCACCACTCTTCTCCTGATAATTTTCTCCATGATTTTGCATACTATACAAGTCAGTGACACGGTCTGTAGTTTAATGCTTCATGTCTGTCTCCTTTTTAAAGATTGGAACTACATTTGCTGTCTTCCATGCCTCAGGCAATCTCCCTGTTTCGATAGATATATTGAATATTGATTGTTAGGGGTACCATAGCGCCTCTGCTTCCCTCTCTCAATACCCATGGGGAGATGTTATCTGGCCCCTTTTGCCTTTGAGGTATCTAGCTCACTCAGAAGCCTCTTCACTTTTTTCCTCGGTTGTTGCACGTGTCCAGCACAGGTGGTGTGCCCCACCTTTCCGTCTTTTCTGGACCCCCTTCTGTCTCCTCTGTGAACACTTCTTTGAATCTCTTGTTGAGTTCTTCACATACTTCCCGGTCATTTCCTTTTTGTCTCTCCTCCTTCCTTCCTTAGCCTGTGTGTGCGTGTGTGTGTGTGGTGTGTTTTGGGGTGGTGTGGTGGGTGTGTGTGTGTGTTGTGTGTGTGTGTGGTGTGTGTGGTGGTGTGTGTGTGTGGTGTGTGTGTGTTGTGTGGGGGTATGTGTGGTGTGTGTTGTGTGGGGTATGTGGGTGGTGTGTGTGGTGTGTGTGTGTGGTGTGTGTGTGGTGTGTGTGTGGGTGTGTGTGTGTGTAATTGTGTGTGTGGTGTGTGTGTGTGTGTGTGTGTTTTGTGTGGTTGTGTGTGTATGTGTTTATGTATGTATGTGTTGTGTGTGTATGTGTGTATGAAATGTGTGTGTGTGTGGGGTGTGTGTGTTTGTGTGTGTGTGTGTATGTGTTTATGTATGTATTGTGTGTTGTGTATGTGTGTGTGGTGTGTGTGTGGTGTGGTGTGTGTGGTGTGTGTGTGTGTGTGTGTGGTGTGTGTGTGTGTGTATATGTGTGTGTGTGGTGTGTGTGTGTGTGTGTGTGTGTTTGTGTTGTGGTGGGGTATGTTTTTTATGTATGTATGTGTGTGTGTGTATGTGTGTATGTATGTGTGTGTGTGTGTGTGTGTGAGTGTCTACCCTTGTGTGTGTGTGCTTGTGTGTAAAGGGAGGGAGGTTGGGGGGGTAGGTTGTGGGGGTTGAAAGATCCGTCGTGTGGGCACAAATTTAGTCTCATTTATCTTTCCCAATTATCACTCTCTCCACTTATTGCCCTTTCTGGATTTACGTATTAATTGTTGCGGGTTAATATCATTTCCTTGTTCACATTGAGAGAGGACTTCCTAGCTTCCTAAGTATTCTTACTGCTAATAACTCCGGTATAACGTAGTAACACTGCCTGTGTGCGTGTGTGCATGTGTGTGTGTGTGTGTGGTGTGTGGTGTGGTGTGTGTGTGTGTTTTGTGTGTGTGTGTGTTGTGTGTGTGTGTGTGTTTTTGTAGTGTGTGTGTGTGGCGCTTGCCACCTATTTGTGGTTGCAGGGGTCAAGTCACAGCTCTTGGCACCGCCTCTTTGCTAGACGCTGATAGATCCACTCTCTCCCTTCTCCATGAGCTTTATCATACCTCTCCTTAAAGCTATGTATGGATCCTGCCTCCTCTACATTACTTTCCAGATTATTCCACTTCCTGACAACTCTATGACTGAAGAAATACTTCCTAACATTCCTGTGACTCATCTGAGTTTTCAACTTCCATTTGTGACCCCTTGTTGTTGTGCCCCGTCTCTATACATGTCAGTGATTCTGGTCTGTAGGTTAATGCTGCCTGTCTCCTCTTTAGTTAAATGCATAAAAGATTGTTGTTAGTGGTACATACAGTGCCTCTGTTCCCTCTCTCAGGACCCCATGGAGATATGTTGTCCGGTTCCATCTCCTTTGAAGTAATTAGTTCACTTAGCATCCTCTTCACCTCCTCCTCGGTTGTGTGTAGTGTGTCCAACACTTGTTGGTGTACCCAACCATTCCAGCTTGCTGGAGTCCTTTCTGTCTCCACGGAAAATACTTCCTTAAATCTCGTGTTGAGGTCTTCGCATCCTTCTTGGTTGCTTCTTGTGATCTCCCCTCCTTCCTTCCTCAGCCTGATTACCTGGTCTTTGACAGTTGTTTTTCTTCTAATGTGGCTGTACAACTATGGGTTACATTTGGCTTTCGATGCTATGTCATTCTCGTACTGCTGCTGGGCCTCCCTCCTTATCCATGCATGTTTGTTTCTGGCTCTTCGACTAATCTCCTTATTTTTCTGGGTCCTTTGTCTTCTATACATTTTCCATTCTCTAGCACACTTAGATTTGGCATCTCTACACCTTTTGGTGAACCAAGGGCAGTTTTGGTCTTCCTATTGTTTCTGTTGCCCTTTGGTACGAACCTCTCCTCTGCCTCCTTGCAATTTGCGGTCAAGTATTCCATCATTTCATTTACTGTTCTTACACACCAGTTCTCTTTCCCACTGTACTTCATGCAGTAAATTTATCATGCCTATGTAGTCCCCTCTTTTGTAGTATGGCTTTTCCTGTCCTACTCGTGCTGCTTCACGCTCCAAGGTATTCAAAGTTCGGGACCACATGAGGGGCTTTTCATATGTGATGTCCCCAATGTCTGAACTACTGAAGATGGAATATGAGGTCCAGCCTTGCTGGCTTTTCTTCTCATCTCTCTCTCTCTCTCTCTGGTAGTGTCCCTAACATGATGATGCATGAGATTTTCCAATACCACCTCCATCATCTTAGCCCTCCACATTTCTGGTCCCCCATGTGGCTCCAAGTTTTCCCAGTCAATCTCCTTGTGATTGAAATCACATATAACTAGTAACTCTGCCGTCCCTGTGTCTGTGTGGGTCCTTCTGGCAACCTCAGCTAGTGTATCCACCATTGCTTTATTCTCATCATACTCTTGTCTTGGCCTCCTACTACTCTGTGGCGGGTTGTACATCACTGCAATCATCACTTTGTGTGTGTGTGTGTGTGTGTGTGTGTGTGTGTGTGTGTTTGTACTCACCTAATTGTAGTTGTAGGGGTCGAGAGTCAGCTCCTGGCCCTGCCTCTTCACTGAACGCTACTAGGTCCTCTCTCTCCCTGTTCCATGAGCTTTATCCTACCTTGTTTTAAAGCTATGTATGGTTCCTGCCTCCACTACATCACTCGCCAGACTGTTCCACTTCCTGATCACTCTATAACCGAAGAACTGCTTCCTAACATCCCTGTAACTCATCTGAGTCTTCAACTTCCAAGAGTGACCCCTTGTTTCTGTGTCTCCTCTCTGGAACATCTTGTCTCTGTCCACCTTGTCTATTCCACGCAGTATTTTGTATGCCGTTATCATGTCTCCCCCGACCCTCCTGTCCTCCAGTGTAGTCAGGCCGATTTACCTTAACCTTTCTCCATAGGACATTCCCCTTAGCTTTGGAACTAACCTTGTCGCAAACCTTTGTACTTTCTCTATTTTTTTAACGTGCTTGACCCGGTGCTGGTTCCAAACTGGTGCTGCAGACTCCAGTATGGGCCTGACGTACACAGTGCACAGTGTCTTGAACGATTCCTTACTGAGGTATCGGAACGCTATTCTCAGGTTTGCCAGGCGCCCACATGCTGCAGCAGTTATCTGGTTGATGTGCGCTTCCGGAGACGTGCTCGGTATTATACTCACCCCAAGACCTTTCTCCTTGAGTGAGGTTTGCAGTCTTTGACCACCTAGCCTATACTGTCTGCGGTCTTCCTTGCCCTTCCCCGATCTTCATGACTTTGCATTTGGCGGAATTAAATTCTAGGAACCAGTTGCTGGACCACGTGTGTGTGTGTGTGTTTCTTATTTCATTAACTATCGCCACTCGGGAAAAGGAGACAGACAGACAGACACACAGACAGACACACAGACACACACACAGACACACAGACACACACACACACACACACACACACACACACACACACACACACACACACACAGCGCTGCCTTCACTTTTAAAACCCACAGGGAAAATCTCGCCTGAAAGAGGACAAAGAGGACAAAGAGGGGAACAGAGGAAAGAAAATTGATAGATGCGGGACTCCCCTCTCACCCCTCTCTGAGGGAGGCTAGTCAACCCTGACTCTATACTTGAGTGGCGCTGCGAGAGGGAGGGAGGGAGAGGGGTGAGAGGGAGGGAGAGGTGAGAGGAGGAAAGGAAGGGTATGAAAGAGAGGGGGGGAAAAAAGGCAGAAACGGTAGAAAAGGGCGGAAGAGGTGTGGGAGAAGGTGATAAAAGGAGCAGAGAGAAATGGGAAGAAGAGGTCAGAAAGGAAGGGAGAGAGGAATAGGGAAAAGAGAGTGGGGGGGTAGACGACAGAGGGAAAGAGGTGAGAGAGGGAAAGAGACAGAGAGAGATAAGGGAGGGAGAGTTGAAAGGGAGGAGGGGAGGGGTGGAAGTGTGTGGAATAAGAGAGAGGAGAGATGAGAGAGTAAAAAAAAAAAGGTGAACAGAGGAAAGAGTTTGTAACAGAAAAATGAGAGAAAGAGAGAGAGAGAGAGAGAGAGAGAGAGAGAGAGAGAGAGAGAGAGAGAGAGAGAGAGAGAGAGAGAGAGAGAGAGAAGAGAGAGAGAGAGATGATGGTATCTAGGTACCATAATAATAATGCCTGGGCAGTAGTAAGGATGAGTGGGAGAGTGTTGGTACCCGGGGACATAGTTAATATCCTTGGAGTGAAATTTGACTCCAAATTGACCATGAAGAACCACGTTGTAAATCTTGCAAACAAAGTGACCAGGAAGCTTACAGCACTTCGATGTATCTCGTGTCTGCTCGAGAGTAGAGGTTGCAAGATTCTGTACGAGGCACAAGTATGCTCACACCTTGAGTATGCTCCACTTTCTTGGATTACCTGCCCTCCGACTCATCTTTGACTTCATGACAGAATAGAGGACAAAGACGACTCATCTCTCGCCTGGACCTAGCCTGGATGGATCTGTCATTTCACCAGAGCCTGCAACGCTGGAGGAAGGTGGGTGGCCTTACTGTTATAGACAAGACCAATATTGGCTCCGCTCCGAGAACAGCGAGAAATGAGCTTCTGCACAACAAGACGGGCAGCCAGCAGCAACCTCTGTGTGGGATTTTGGATGAGTACAATAAATTTATTGAAATAAAAAGATCACTATGTGCATTAGTACTCATCTTTGTTGATGAAAGTTGAAAACACCTGCAGCCTCTACCAGGGTTTTCCTTCGACGTTCGCTGCTTGATTACCCACCATGGCTGAAAGGAGGTGATTATAACTAGGGTTAATATTTGCCCTGAACACATATATCAGGCAGTTTCATGTTAGTCTCCTGGAACGTCGCTGGTCACAGCATTGTAAATTATTAGTCTTATCAACCTCATATACATAACCTTCTGCTGCAGCTGAATGGTGAAACACAGGGTTTGACGAAGACTTACCTGGGTGTGTGTAGCGTGCCCACAAATTGAATAATGCCGATATCATTGGCTGGCTTAATCGAAGATATGATGTCACAAGTCTCTTCTGTTGTTTGCTTGGCATACATCGCCTGATGACTATCATGAATGAGCAACATGGAGAATATTTCTGCCAGGGCATTTACACTAAATATGGCCACGAATGTTTGTACATTCAGCGTGTGGTGGTGTGGTCGGAGATACCCAGACACTTCTGTTATATCTTCACAGGTCAAGTTCAAACTGTAATCCGCCCGTTGCAACCTCCTCCCTCCTTTTATAAGCGGTTATCTGCTGACATGGTGTTTAGAGGCATCAATGCCAACTGAATCAATTGAATCAAAAGGAATAGATTCCTTCAGTCTAAGGTGCCGGCTGTGGGGTATTAAGTCTCCAGGTATATTAACAGTTTAGAAGCAAATTATTTTGAATTTTTAATAGCCTAGGGAAACAAGTTCCCTCAGACAAACACGGGTGTACATAATATTGCAGATACTACCTATAAGAGTGCAAAATTCTGCTGGACATGCGTGAATATTGTGTGCCGATTTTATCAGCTCTGGATCTACTTTCCCATCAGAAGGTGTCTGATTTTCAGAGTCAGAAACACGTGTTAAGATAAATGGACGTTTCTGGAAAAATCTAATTTAAAACTGGTGAGTGCAGGATGCTTGGTTGTAAGCCATGTTTCCTTCATCTCTGCTAGAGCAAAGAAAAATCAAAATAAATTATGACACTCTCCTGCTTTCCACAGTTTGAAAGTAGAGAGACAGGTCTTAGTCCCCTTGAGAGGGGTCGTAGCCCCCCGGAGGTCGTCGTTCCAGGGGGGTCGTCGCCCCGTGGTTGGAGAAAAATTTCTCCACAACTTCACTTTGTACCCTTCTCAAGAATATCACTTCATCTGAGATCATTAATTCCCAGGATGACTCCAGTCTACAACATGTCCTTTGTCTCATAACAATAAAAAGGCTCTGAAATGAGCTGATGTAAGTAACAGCTATTAACTTGTAAATAAAGTTTGAAATCCTTAACCTAACCTTGTTAAACCTGTGTAATTTTAAAGAGATATTTCTACATATAATACATATATATACATATATATATTATATATAATATTATATAATATATATTAATATAAAATAAATAAATATATATATATATATAATATTATTTTTTTTATTATCAACTGGCCGATTCCCACCAAGGCAGGGTGGCCCGAAAAAGAAAACTTTCAACCATCAATCACTCCATCACTGTCCCTTTCCAGAAGGGTGCTTTACACTACATTTTTAAACTGCAACATTAACACCCCTCCTTCAGAGTGCAGGCACTGTACTTCCCATCTCCAGGACTCAAGTCCGGCCTGCCGGTTTCCCTGAACCCCTTCATAAATGTTACTTTGCTCACACTCCAACAGCACGTCAAGTATTAAAAACCATTTGTCTCCATTCACTCCTATCAAACACGCTCACGCATACCTGCTGGAAGTCCAAGCCCCTCGCACACCAAAACCTCCTTTAACCCCCCTCCCTCCAACCTTTCCTAGGCCGACCCCTACCCCGCCTTCCTTCCACTTCAGACTGATACACTCTTGAAGTCATTCTGTTTCGCTCCATTCTCTCTACATGTCCGAACAACCTCAACAACCCTTCCTCAGCCCTCTGGACAACAGTTTTGGTAATCCCGCACCTCCTCCTAACTTCCAAACTACGAATTCTCTGCATTATATTCACACCACACATTGCCCTCAGACATGACATCTCCACTGCCTCCAGCCTTCTCCTCGCTGCAACATTCATCACCCATGCTTCACACCCATATAAGAGCGTTGGTAAAACTATACTGTCATACATTCCCCTCTTTTGCCTCCAAGGACAAAGTTCTTTGTCTCCACAGACTCCTAAGTGCACCACTCACTCTTTTCCCCTCATCAATTCTATGATTCACCTCATCTTTCATAGACCCATCTCCGCTGACACGTCCCACTCCCAAATATCTGAATACATTCACCTCCTCCATACTCTCTCCCTCCAATCTGATATCCAATCTTTCATCATCTAATATTTTTGTTATCCTCATAACCTTACTCTTTCCTGTATTCACCTTTAATTTTCTTCTTTTGCACACCCTACCAAATTCATCCACCAATCTCTGCAACTTCTCTTCAGAATCTCCCAAGAGCACAGTGTCATCAGCAAAGAGCAGCTGTGACAACTCCCACTTTGTGTGTGATTCTTTATCTTTTAACTC
Source organism: Cherax quadricarinatus (assembly GCF_026875155.1). Classification (NCBI taxonomy): domain Eukaryota; kingdom Metazoa; phylum Arthropoda; class Malacostraca; order Decapoda; family Parastacidae; genus Cherax; species Cherax quadricarinatus. The sequence goes on from NC_069409.1 coordinate 73,806,811, forward strand.
CACGCCTCTTGTCAAGACCCTCGCATTTACTTCTCTTACAACCCCATCTATAAATATATTAAACAACCACGGTGACATCACACATCCTTGTCTAAGGCCTACTTTTACTGGGAAATAATTTCCCTCTTTCCTACATACTCTAACTTGAGCCTCACTATCCTCGTAAAAACTCTTCACTGCTTTCAGTAACCTACCTCCTACACCATACACTTGCAACATCTGCCACATTGCCCCCCTATCCACCCTGTCATACGCCTTTTCCAAATCCATAAATGCCACAAAGACCTCTTTAACCTTATCTAAATACTGTTCACTTATATGTTTCACTGTAAACACCTGGTCCACACACCCCCTACCTTTCCTAAAACCTCCTTGTTCATCTGCTATCCTATTCTCCGTCTTACTCTTAATTCTTTTAATAATAACTCTACCATACACTTTACCAGGTATACTCAGCAACTTATCCCCCTATAATTTTTGCACTCTCTTTTATCCCCTTTGCCTTTATACAAAGGAACTATGCATGCTCTCGCCAATCCCTAGGTACCTTACCCTCTTCCATACATTTATTAAATAATTGCACTAACCACTCCAAAACTATATCCCCACCTGCTTTTAACATTTCTATCTTTATCCCATCAATCCCGGCTGCCTTACCCCCTTTCATTTTACCTACTGCCTCACGAACTTCCCCCACACTCACAACTGGCTCTTCCTCACTCCTACAAGATGTTATTCCTCCTTGCCCTATACACGAAATCACAGCTTCCCTATCTTCATCAACATTTAACAATTCCTCAAAATATTCCCTCCATCTTCCCAATACCTCTAACTCTCCATTTAATAACTCTCCTCTCCTATTTTTAACTGACAAATCCATTTGTTCTCTAGGCTTCCTTAACTTGTTAATCTCACTCCAAAACTTTTTCTTATTTTCAACAAAATTTGTTGATAACATCTCACCCACTCTCTCATTTGCTCTCTTTTTACATTGCTTCACCACTCTCTTATATTATATATATATATATATATATATATATATATATATATATATATATATATATATATATATATATATATATATATGAGAGAGAGAGAGAGAAGAGATAGAGAGGAAGGGGCGGCCAGCTACTTTAACACGGTCACAACGATAATAACAATAATAATAATAATAATAATAATTCTCAATCGGGTAACTTACAGCCTATACCCCCTCAATTATTATTATTAATAATAATTATTATTATTATCATCATTATTATTATAAAGATTCAGGTACTGCCCAGGTAAAAGGAAATCAGATACTACAGAGTCTACCTGAGGAGCCTACTAGAGAATCCTCCCCGAGGAGCCTACTTGAGGAGCCTGCTAGAGAACAATCCCCGCGGAGCCTGCTAGGGAAACCTCCCCGAGGAGCCTACTCAGTTGAGAAGCCTGCTAGAGAAATCTCCCCGAGGAGCCTACCTGAGGAGCCTGCTAGAGAACCCTCCCTGCGGAGCCTGCTAGGGAACCCTCCCCGAGGAACCTACTCAATTGAGAAGCCTGCTAGAGAACCCTCCCCGAGGAGCCTACCTGAGGAGCCTGCTAGAGAACCCTCCCCGCGGAGCCTGCTAGGGAACCCTCCCCGAGGAGCCTACTCAATTGAGAAGCCTGCTAGAGAACCCTCCCCGAGGAGCCTACCTGAGGAGCCTGCTAGAGAACCCTCCCCGCGGAGCATACTAGAGAACCCTCCCCGAGGAGCCTACTCAATTGAGAAGCCTGCTAGAGAACCCTCCCCGAGGAGCCTACTCAATTGAGAAGCCTGCTAGAGAACCCTCCCCGAGGAGCCTACTTGAGGAGCCTGCTAGAGAACAATCCCCGCGGAGCCTGCTAGAGAACCCTCCCCGCGGAGCCTGCTAGAGAACCCACCCTGTGGACCCCTCCCCGAGGAGCCTCACTAAGGAGCCTCACCTCACTATAATACACAAAGTTAAGGAGCTAACTAGAGGTGGTTTTTAAGAATGTATAAAATATACAAGTTACCCCGCCGCCGCTTTCACCTCTTCTGACTTCTTCAGACTTTGGCCCGAAATTTTATCAAAATCGATGTTGATGTTAGTCATTATTTCTTCCTAATAATGAAGCTCATTATGACAATAATGATGGTCATTATGACAATGATGGTCATTATGACAATAATGATGGTCATTATGACAATAATGATGGTCATTATGACAATAATGATGGTCATTATGACAATAATGATGGTCATTATGACAATAATGATGGTCATTATGACAATAATGATGGTCATTATGACAATAATGATGATCATTATGACAATGATGGTCATTATGACAATAATGATGGTCATTATGACAATAATGATGGTCATTATGACAATAATGATGGTCATTATGACAATAATGATGGTCATTATGACAATAATGATGGTCATTATGACAATAATGATGGTCATTATGACAATAATGATGGTCATTATGACAATAATGATGGTCATTATGACAATGATGGTCATTATGACAATAATGATGGTCATTATGTGTTAAAACTTTGGTACTAGTGGTGGAGGCAGCTGGTGTTAGACATCCCAGCTGGCGTCAGCAATATCCCAGCTGGTGTCAGACAAAATCCCAGCTGAGGTGTCAGACCCCCTCCCCTCCCAGCTGAGGTGTCAGACCCTCTCCTCCCAGCTGAGGCGTCAGACCCCTACCCCTCTCAGGTGAGGTGTCAGACCACCTCCCCCTCCAAGCTGAGGTGTCAGACCCCCTACCCCTCCCACCTGAGGTGTCAGACCCCCTCTCCACTGATAATTAACTCACTGACAGTGTTGCCAGAGCGGCGTGAAATTCTTCAAATTCCCCCAGAATTACTTGGGGGATTTCTACCCCTCCCATCTGGGGGGATTTATGTGGACACCCTGACGGGGATTCCTGGTTAGAGGCCCGACACCTAGGTCTTACTGGCACCTGTGTGGGTGACACCTGAGTGTTGCTTGCACCTGTGTGGGTGACACCTTAGAATTACTTGCAAATGTGTGGGTGACACCTGGGTGTTACTGTCACCTGTATAGGAGATACCTGGGTGTTACTGGCACCTGTGTGGGTTATACCTGAGTGTTACTGTCACCTGTGCTGGAAACACCTGGGTGTTACTGGTACCTGTGTGGGTGACACCTGGGTCTTACTGGTACCTGTGTAGTTGACACCTGGGTGTTTCTGGCACCTGTGTGGGTGACACCTGGGTGTTACTGGCACCTGTGTGGGTGACACCTGGGTGTTACTGACACCTGTGTGGGAGACACCTGGGTGCTATTGTCACCTGTGTGGGAGACACCTGAGTGTTACTGGCGCCTGTGTGGGTGACACCTGGGTGTTACTTGCAACTATGTGGGAGACACCTGGGTGTTACTTGAACCTGTGTGGGTGACACCTGGCTGGGAGACTCGTGGGTGCTACTTGCACCTATGTGGGTGACACCTATGCGTTACACCTGTGTGGGAGTTGACACTTGGGCGTTACTGGCACCTGTATGGGAGGTGACAACAGCTGATCTCTCCATGCCTACAATAAATCAGTTGATCTTTCAGTGTTTACACTTAATCAGCTGATCTCTCAATGTTTACACTTAATCAGCTGATCTCTCAACGTTCACAAGCGACCAGCTGATCTTCCCACGCTGTCGGTGGCTGGGTCAGCTGATCTGAGCAGGAACAAGTCAGGTGGTCATGGTTGGTAATCTCATTGTTACAGCTGTAATTGTGTCTTGCTGTGCCAGGCTCAGTAACAATATTACTTTTGTTACAACAGTGAATGAACGACTGTAGAATGTCAATGCTGGCCATTCATTTTTTGCTCGCTTGTGTTGCACCAGTTTGTTGCCAGGGTGTCTCTGCTTCTAGATTGGTGTTGCTGTCTGTGTTGTTGATTGCGTTGCTGTCTGTGTTGCTCTTGTGTTGCTCCTTGTGTTGCTGTCTGTGTTGTTGCTTGTGTAAGGAAGACGAGTGAACCCCCACACACCCACACCAGACCTGTTGACCCCCCACACGCCCACAACACACCTGTTGACCCCCACACCCACACCAAACCTGTTGACCCCCACACACCCACACCAGACCTGTGGACCCTCACACACCCACACCAGACCTGTGAACCCCCACACACCCACACCAGACCTGTTGATCCCCACCACACCCACACCAGACCTGTGACCCCCACACACCCACACCAGACCTGTGGACCCTCACACACCCACACCAGACCTGTGGACCCCCACACCCCACCAGACCTGTTGACCCCCACACCCACACCAGGCCTGTTGACCCCACACACCACACCAGACCTGTGGACCCCCACACACCCACACCAGACCTGTGACCCCCACACATCCACACCATACCTGTTGACCCCCATACACCAACACCAGATCTGTTGACCCCCACACACCCACACCAGACCTGTTGACCCCCACACACCCACACCAGACATGTGGACCCCCACACACTCACACCAGACATGTGGACTCCCACACACCCACACCAGAATTGTGGCTCCCCCACGCACTCACACCAGACCTGTGGACTCTCCTCCACACCTCCATTCCACACCAATTTTCCTACCCCTCCAACACACGTGTGAGCTCCTACATACTTGTGAGCTCCAACATACTTGCGAGCTCCAACCTTACTTGTGAGCTCACAACAGGTTGTGAGCTCTACATACTTGCGAGCTCCAACTTACTTGTGAGCTCAACATAATTTGTGCTCCAAAATACTTGTGAGCTCTAATTACTTGTGATATTCAACACACTAGTGAGCTCCAACACACTAGTAAGCTCCAACGCACTAGTGAGCTCCAACACACTAGTGAGCTCCAACACACTAGTGAGCTCCAACACACTTATGAGCTCCAACACTCTAGTGACCTCCAACATGTGAGCTCCAACAAACTTGTGAGGTCCAACATACTTGTGAGCTCCAACAAACTTGTGAGCTCCAACATACTTGAGCTCCACCATACTTGTGACCTCCAACATACTTGTGAGCTCAAACATACTTGTGAGTCCAAACACACTTGTGAGCTCCAACACACTTGCGAGCTCCAACATACATGTAAGCTCCAACATAATTGTGAGCCCCAACATACTTGCGAGCTCCAATATACTTGTGAGCTCCAACATACTTGAGCTCTAACATATTTGAGCTCCAACACCCTTGTGAGCTTCAAAACATTATGTGCTCCAATACCACACTATGGAGCTCCAAACATACTAGTGAGCTCCAACATACTTATGAGCTCCAACAAACTTGTGAGCTCCAACACACTAGTGAGCTCCAAAAGACTAATGAGCTCCAACACACTAATGACCTCCAACACACTAGGGAGCTCCACCACACTAGTAAGCTCCAACGCACTAGTGAGCTCCAACACACTAGTGAACTCCAACACACTAGTGAGCTTCAACACACTAGTGAACTCCAACACACTAGTGAGCTCCATTAAATCAGTGAGCTCCATTAAATCAGTGAGCTCCAACACATCAGTGAGCTCCAACACATCAGTGAGCTCCAGCACATTAGTGAGCTCCAATAAACTAGTGACCTCCAACACACTCAGGAGCTCCAGCACACTAGTGAGCTCCAACACACTAGTAAGCTCCAACACACTAGTGAACTCCAACACACTAGTGAGCTCCATTAAATCAGTGAGCTCCAACACATCAGTGAGCTCAAACACATCAGTGAGCTCCAGCACATTAGTGAGCTCCAACAAACTAGTGAGCTCCAACACACTAGTGAGCTCCAACACACTAGTGATCTCCAACACACTAGTGAGCTCCAACACACTAGTAAGCTCCAACGCACTAGTGAGCTGCAACACACTAGTGAGCTCCAACACACTAGTGAGCTCCAACACACTACTGAGCTCCAACACACTAGTGAGCTCCAACACACTACTGAGCTCCAACACACTAGTGAGCTCCAACACACTAGTGAGCTCCAACACACTATAAAGCTCCAACACACTAGTGAGCTCCAACACACTAGTAAGCTCCAACGCACTAGTGAGCTCCAACACACTATGAAGCTCCAACACACTAGTGAGCTCCAACACACTAGTAAGCTCCAACACACTGGTGAGCTCCAATACACTTATGGTCCAACACGCTTACTGAGCTCCTACACATTGTGAGCTCCAACACACTTGGTGAGCTCCAATAACACTTATGAGCTCCAACACGCTACTGAGCCCAACCACACTGTGAGTTCCAACTTCTTGTGAGCTACAACAAACTTGTGATGCTCCCAACCAATACTTGTGAGCTCAACATACTTGTGAGCTCCAACATACTTGTGAGCTCCAACATACTTGTGAGCTCCAACATACTTGTGAGCTCCAACACACTTGTGACTCAACATACTTGTGAGCTCCAACATACTTGTGAGCTCCAACATACTGTGAGCTCCAAACACTATTTGATCTCCAACAAATTGTGAGCTCCAACATACTTGTGAGCTCCAACATACTTGGAGCTCCAACATACTTGTGAGCTCCAATATACTGTGAACTCAACATAATTGTCAGTCCAACATACTTGTGAACGGCTCCCAACACACTTCTGAGCTTCACATACTGTGAGCTCCACACACTTGTGAGACCAACATACTTGTGAGCTCCAACATAATTGTGAGCCCCAAAATACTTGCGAGCTCCAATATACTTGTGAGTTCCAACATACTTGTGAGCTCCAACATACTTCTGAGCTCCAACACACTTGTGAGCTCCAATACACTTATGAGCTCCAACACAATACTGATCTCCAACACACTAGTGAGCTCCAACATACTTGTGATCTCGAACATACCTGTGAGCTCCAACATACTTGTGAGCTCCAACATACTTGCGAACTACAACATACTTGTGAGCTCCAACATACTTGTGAGCTCTAACATACTTGTGAGCTCCAACATACTTGTGAGCTCCAAAGCACTTGTGAGCTCCAACACACTTGTGAGCTCCAACACACTTGTGAGCTCCAACATGCATGTGAGCTCCAACATACTTGTGAGCTACAACATACTTGTGAGCTCTAACATACTTGTGAGCTCCAACATACTTGTGAGCTCCAACGTACTTGTGAGCTCCAACATACTTGTAAGCTCCAACCCACTTGTGAGCTCCAACATACTTGTGAGCTCTAACATACTTGTGAGCTCCAAAATACTTGTGAGCTCCAACACACTTGTGAGCTCCAACATACTTGTGAGCCCAAACATACTTGCAGGCTCCAATATACTTGTGAGCTCCAACAAACTTGTGAGCTCCAACATACTTCTGAGCTCCAACACACTTGTGAGCTCAAACACACTTATAAGCTCCAACACACTACTGTGCTCCAACACACTAGTGAGCTCCAACATACTTGTGAGCTCCAACAAACTTGTGAGCTCCAACACACTAGTGAGCTCCAAAACACTAGTGAGCTACAACACCCTAGTGAGCTCCAACACACTACTGAGCTCCAAAACACTAGTGAGCTACATCACACTAGTGAGCTCCAACACGCTAGTGAGTTCCAATACACTAGTAAGCTCCAACGCACTAGTAAGCTCCACCACACTAGTGAGCTCCAACACACTAGTGAGCTCCAACACACTACTGAGCTCCAACACACTAGTGAGCTCCAACACACTAGTAAGCTGCAACGCACTAGTGAGCTCCAACTTACTTGTAAGCTCCAACACAGTTATGAGCTCCAACACACTAGTGAGCTCCAACACACTAGTGAGCTCTAACATACTTGTGAGCTCCAACATACTTGTGAGCTCCAACATACTTGTGAGCTCCAACATACTTGTGAGCTCCAACATACTTGTGAGCTCCAACATACTTGTGAGCTCCAACATACTTGCGAGCTCCAACATACTTGTGAGCTCCAACATACTTTTGAGCTCCAACATACTTGTGAGCTCTAACATACTTGTGAGTTCCAACACACTAGTGAGCTCCAACACACTAGTAAGCTCCAACGCACTAGTGAGCTCCAACACACTAGTGAGCTCCAACACACTAGTGAGCTCCAACACACTTATGAGCTCCAACACTCTAGTGACCTCCAACATGTGAGCTCCAACAAACTTGTGAGGTCCAACATACTTGTGAGCTCCAACAAACTTGTGAGCTCCAACATACTTGAGCTCCACCATACTTGTGACCTCCAACATACTTGTGAGCTCAAACATACTTGTGAGCTCCAACACACTTGTGAGCTCCAACACACTTGCGAGCTCCAACATACATGTAAGCTCCAACATAATTGTGAGCCCCAACATACTTGCGAGCTCCAATATACTTGTGAGCTCCAACATACTTGTGAGCTCTAACATACTTCTGAGCCTCCAACACCCTTGTGAGATTCAAACACATTATGAGCTCAACACATATGGCCCACATTACTAGTGAGCTCCAACATACTTATGAGCTCCAACAAACTTGTGAGCTCCAACACACTAGTGAGCTCCAAAAGACTAATGAGCTCCAACACACTAATGACCTCCAACACACTAGGGAGCTCCACCACACTAGTAAGCTCCAACGCACTAGTGAGCTCCAACAACACTAGGAACTCAACAACAGAGTGACCCCACCGGCCCGTGAGCTCAACACACTAGTGAACTCCAACACCACTAGTGAGCTCCATTAATATCAGTGAGTCCATTAAATCAGTGAGCTCAACACATCAGTGAGGCTCCAACACCATCTGTGAGCTCCAGCACATTAGTGAGCTCCAATAAATAGTGACCTCCAACAACTCATCAGGAGCTCCGCACACTAGTGAGTCCAACTCACTAGTAGCTCCAAGACACTAGTGTACTCCAACACACTAGTGAGCACTCATTAAATCAGTGAGCTCCAACACATCAGTGAGGCTCAATACACATCAGTGAGCTCCAGCACATTAGTGGCTCCAAAAACTATTTTTTTCCTTTTTTTTTTGTGAGCTCCAACACACTAGTGAGCTCCAACACACTTAGTGATCTCCCAATCACACTAGTGAGCTCCAACACACTTAGTAAGCTCCATGCAACTAGTGAGCTGCCAACACAATAGTAGGCTCCAACCACACTAGTGAGCTCCAACACACTACTGAGCTCCAACACACTAGTGAGCTCCAACACACTACTGAGCTCCAACACACTAGTGAGCTCCAACACACTAGTGAGCTCCAACACACTATAAAGCTCCAACACACTAGTGAGCTCCAACACACTAGTAAGCTCCAACGCACTAGTGAGCTCCAACACACTATGAAGCTCCAACACACTAGTGAGCTCCAACACACTAGTAAGCTCCAACACACTGGTGAGCTCCAATACACTTATGAGCTCCAACACGCTACTGAGCTCCAACACACTAGTGAGCTCCAACACACTGGTGAGCTCCAATACACTTATGAGCTCCAACACGCTACTGAGCTCCAACACACTAGTGAGCTCCAACATACTTGTGAGCTCCAACAAACTTGTGAGCTCCAACATACTTGTGAGCTCCAACATACTTGTGAGCTCCAACATACTTGTGAGCTCAAACATACTTGTGAGCTCCAACATACTTGTGAGCTCCAACACACTTGTGAGCTCCAACATACTTGTGAGCTCCAACATACTTGTGAGCTCCAACATACTTGTGAGCTCCAACACACTAGTGATCTCCAACAAACTTGTGAGCTCCAACATACTTGTGAGCTCCAACAAACTTGTGAGCTCCAACATACTTGTGAGCTCCAACATACTTGTCGAGCTCCAACACATAGTGATATACAACACACTAGTGAGCTTCCAAAAACACTAGTAAGACTCCATCGCACTAGTGAGATGCAAACACACTAGTGTGCCTCAACACACTAGTGAGCTCCAAACACACTATTGAGACTCCAAAACACTAGTGAGCTCCAACACTATACTGCGAGCTCAAACACACTCGTGAGCTCCAAACAGCACTAGTGAGCTCAACACTCTATAAAGCTTCCAACACACTAGTGAGCTCCAACCCAATAGTATGCTCCATCGCTCTAGTGAGCTCAACACACTATGAAGCTCAACACACTAGTGAGACTCCAACACACTAGAAGTCCTAACACACGGGTGAGTCCAATTCACATATGAGCTCAAACACGCTACTGAGCTCCAAAACATAGTGAGCTCCAAATACTGTGAGCTCCAACAAACGTGTGAGCTCCAACATACTTGTGAGTCCAAATACTTGGAGCTCTACCATATTGTGAGAACCAACATACTTTTGAGCTTCAACTACTTGTGAGCTCAAACATATTGTGAGCTCCAAATACTTCTGAACTCCAAAATAATTGTCGGCTCTCCAACATACTTGTGAGCTCAAAACATACTTGTGAGGCTCCCCACATTACTTGTGAGCTCTAACATACTTGTGAGCTCAACACACTTGTGAGCTCCAACATAATTGTAAGCTCCAACACCACTGCGAGCTCCCAACTACATGTGGAGCTCCAAATACATTGCCTGCTCCATATATAATTGTAGAAGCTCCAACTTACTTGTGAGCTCTAACATATTCTGAGCTCCAACTCCCTTGTGAGCTCCAACACACTTATGAACTCCAATACTCTTACTGAGTCCAACATACTAGTGAGCTCAACATACTTGTGAGCTCCCCCCCCACCCCCCTTAGTCGACCCCATCACACTTGTGAGCGCCAAACACTAGTGAGTTCAACACACTTGTGACTCCAACACATAGTGAGCTCCAACACACTCTAGTAAGTGATCATCGCATTAGTGAGCTCCAACACACTTGTGAACTCCAACACACTAGTGAGCTTCAACACACTAGTAAGCTCCAACACACTAGAAAGCTCCAACACACTAGTGAGCTCCTACACACTAGTGAGCTCCATTAATCAGTGACTCATGTAAATCAGGAGCTCATTTAAATCAGTGAGCTCCAACACATCAGTGAGCTCCAACACATAAGTGAGCTCCAGCACATTATTGAGCTCCAACAATTTAGTGAGCTCAAACACACTAGTGAGCTACAACACATTAGTGAGCTCCAACACATCAATGAGCTCCAACACATCAGTGAGCTCCTACACACTTGTGAGCTCCAACACATAAGTTAGCTCCAACACGCTAGTGACCTACAACACATTAGTAAGCTCCAACACACTAGTGAGCTCCAACACCCAAGAGAGCTCTGACACATTAGTGAGCTCCAACACACTAGTGAGTTCCAACACATCAATTAGCTCCAGCACATCAGTGAGCTCTAAGACATCAGTGAGCTCCAACACATCAGTGAGTTCCAACACATTAGTGAGCTCCAAACTTCAATGGGATATGGAACTCCAACACAAATTAGTGAGCACAAAACACGTCAGTGGCCTCCATCATTATCAGTGAGCTCCAACACATCAGTGAGCTCCAAACAATCAGTTAGCTCCAATACATCAGTGAGCTCCAACACATCAGTGAGCTCCAACACATCAGTCAGCTCCAACACTAATTAGTGAGCAAAACACATCAGTGAGCTCCAACACATCAGTGAGCTCTAACACATTAGTGAGCTCCAACACATCAGTGAGCTCCAACACATTAGTGAGCTCCAACACGTCAGTGAGCTCCAACACTAAAAAAACCCCCCCATTAGTTGAGCATAACATTCAGTGAGCCTCCAAAACTTCATGGAGCTCCAACACGTCAGTGAGCTCCAACTCATCAGTGAGCTCCAACACTAATTAGTGAGCACAGCACATCAGTGAGCTCCAACACATCAATGAGCTCCACACATCAGTGACCTGAAACACATCAGTGAGCTCCAACACATCAGTGAGCTCCAACACATCAATGAGCTCCAACACATCAATGAACTCCAACACATAAGTTAGCTCCATCACATCAATGAACTCCAACACATCAATGAGCTCCAACACATCAGTGAGCACAACATATCAGAGAGCTCCAACACATCAATGAGCACAACACATCAGTGAGCTCCAACACATCAGTGAGCTCCAACACATCAGTGAGCCCAACACATCAGTGAGCTCCAACACATCAATGAGCTCCAACACATCAGTGAGCTCCAACACATCAATGAGCTCCAACACATCAATGAGCTCCAACACATCAGTGAGCTCCAACACGTAAGTGAGCTCAAACACATCAATGAGCTCCAACACATCAGTGAGCACAACACATCAGTGAGCTCCAACACATCAGTGAGCTCCAACACATCAGTGAGCTCCAACACATCAATGAGTTCCAACACATCAATGAGCTCCAAACTACATCAATGAGCTCCAAAACACGTCAATGAGCTTCATTCCAGTGAGCTCCAATAATCATGAGCTCAAACTCATCAATGAGCACCAACAACACATCAGTGAGCACAACACATCAGTGAAGTACAACACATCAGTGAGCTCCCAACACCCCTCCCCCAATGCGTCCAAACTCAGTGACTCCAACACATTAATGAGCTCCAACACATCAATGGAGCTCCAACACATCGTAAGCCACAACACATCAGTGAGAAACACATCAATGAGAATCCAAACACATACAGTGAGCAACAAACACAACAGTGAGCTCCAAAACATCAGTGAGCTCCAACACATCAGTGAGCTCAACACATCAGTGAGCTCCAACACATCAGTGAGCACAACACATCAATGAGCTCCAACACATCAGTGAGCACAACACATCAGTGAGCTCCAGCACATCAATGAGCTCCAACACATCAATGAGCACTAACACATCAATGAGCTCCAACAAATCAGTAAGCGCAACACATCAGTGAGCTCCAACACATCAGTAAGCTCCAACACATCAGTGAACTTCAACACATCAGTGAGCTCCAACACATCAGTGAGCTCCAACACATCAGTGAGCACAACGCATCAATGAGCTCCAATACATCAGTGAGCCACAAATACATCGGTGAGCTCCAACACAATCAGTGAGCTCCAACTCTCAGTGAGCTCCAAAATCCATCAGTGAACTCCAACACTCAGTGAGCTCCAACACATCAGTGAGCATCCAACCAATCAGTGAGCTCAACACCATCAGTGAGGCTACAACACATCAGTGGCTCAACACATCAGTGAGCTCCAGCACATCTGTAGCTCCAAACACATCTGTGAGCTCCAAACACATCTAGTGAGCTCAACACCTCAATGAGCTCCAAACACATCAGTGTGCTCCAAACACATCAGTGCTGCTCCAAACACATCTGTGAGCTCCAAACACTCAGTGAGCTCCAACACATCAGTGAGCTCCTACACATCAGTGTGCTCCAAACACTCTGAACTCCATCAACATCTGTGGCTCCAAACATAGTGAGCTCCAAACATTGTGAGGCCTTCCAACACATCAGTGAGCTCCAACACATCAGTGAGCTCCAACACATCAGTGAGCTCCAACACATCAGTGAGCTCCAACACATCAGTGAGCTCCAACACATCAGTGAGCTCCAACGCATCAGTTGTGCTCCAAGAATCAGTGAGCTCCAACAATCAGTGAGCTCCAAACAACATCAGTGAGTCCAAACAAGTTTAGTGAGCTCCAAACACATCAGTGGCTCCAACACTTCAGTGAGACTCCAAAACACATCAGTGAGCTCAACTCATCAGTGAGCTTCAACACATCAGTGAGCTCCAACACTTCAGTGTGCACAATACATCAGTGAGCTCAAACATCCAGTGGCTCCAACACATCAGTGGCTCAAAACATCAGTGAGCTCAACACATCATAAGATCCAACACATCAGTGAGCTCCAACACATCAGTAAGCTCCAACACATCAGTGAGCTCCAACACATCAGTGAGCTCCAACACATCAGTAAGCTCCAACACATGAGTGAGCTCCAACACATCAGTAAGCTCCAACACATCATAAGCTCCACCACATCAGTGAGACCCAACTCATCATGAGTCAACACATCGTGAGCTTAAACACAAGTGAGCTCCAAACACATCAGTAAGCTCAACACATCAGTGAGCTCCAACACATCGGGAGCACAATACATCTGTGAGCTCCAAATCATCAGTGGCTCCAAGACACATCAGTGAGCTCCAACACATCAGTGAGCTCCAACACATCAGTAAGCTCCAACACATCAGTGAGCTCCAACACATCAGTAAGCTCCAACACATCAGTGAGCTCCAAAAACATCAGTGAGCTCAACACTCAGTAAGCTCCAAACAAATGAGTGAGCTCCAACACATAAGTAAAGCTCCATCATCAGTAAGCTCCAAACTATCATGAGCTCCAAAAAAAAAAAACATCATCCAGTGAGGCTCCAACACATCTGTAAAGCTCCAACACCTCACGGTGAGCGCCAACACATCAAGTGGCTCCAACACATCAGTGAGCTCCAAAACATTCTCAGTGTGCTCCAACACATCAGTGAGCTCAGACACATCGTGAGCTCCAACACATCAGTGAGCTCAACACAATCAGTAAGCTCCAACAATCAAGTGGCACCACAAATCAGTGTGCTCCAACAACATCAGTAAGCTCCTAACATTCCGGTGAGCTCCAACACATCAGTAAGCTCCAACACATCAGTGAGCTCCAACACATCAGTGAGCTCCAACACATCAGTAAGCTCCAACACATCAGTGAGCTCCAACACATCAGTAAGCTCCAACACATCAGTGAGCTCCAACACATCAGTGAGCTCCAACACATCAGTGAGCTCCAACATCAGTGAGCTCCAAACCACATCAGTGAGCTCAACACATCAATGAACTCAACACATCAGTGAGTTCCAACACATCAGTGAGCTCCAACACATCAGTAAGCTCCAACACATCAGTAAGCTCCAACACATCAGTGAGCTCCAACACATCAGTGAGCTCCAACACATCAGTGAGCTCCAACACATCAGTGAGCTCCAACACATCAGTGAGCTCCAACACATCAGTAAGCTCCAACACATCAGTGAGCTCCAACACATCAGTGAGCTCCAACACATCAGTAAGCTCCAACACATCAGTGAGCTCCAAACCTTCGTGGGTCCAAACACATCAGTGAGCACAACCACTTCAGTGAAGTCCAACGCATCAGTGACCACAAACACATCAATGAGCTCCAACACATCAGTGAGCACAACACATCAGTGAGCTCCAGCACATCAATGAGCTCCAACACATCAATGAGCACTAACACATCAATGAGCTCCAACAAATCAGTAAGCGCAACACATCAGTGAGCTCCAACACATCAGTAAGCTCCAACACATCAGTGAACTTCAACACATCAGTGAGCTCCAACACATCAGTGAGCTCCAAAACATCAGTGAGCACAACGCATCAATGAGCTCCAATACATCAGTGAGCACAATACATCAGTGAGCTCCAACACATCAATGAGTTCCAACACATCAATGAGCTCCAACACATCAATGAGCTCCAACACGTCAATGAGCTTCACATCAGTGAGCTCCAACTCATCAGTGAGCTCAAACTCATCAATGAGCTCCAACACATCAGTGAGCACAACACATCAGTGAACTCCAACACATCAGTGAGCTCCAACACATCAATGAGCTCCAACACATCAGTGAGCTCCAACACATTAATGAGCTCCAACACATCAATGAGCTCCAACACATCAGTAAGCACAACACATCAGTGAGCACAACACATCAATGAGATCCAACACATCAGTGAGCACAACACAACAGTGAGCTCCAAAACATCAGTGAGCTCCAACACATCAGTGAGCACAACACATCAGTGAGCTCCAACACATCAGTGAGCACAACACATCAATGAGCTCCAACACATCAGTGAGCACAACACATCAGTGAGCTCCAGCACATCAATGAGCTCCAACACATCAATGAGCACTAACACATCAATGAGCTCCAACAAATCAGTAAGCGCAACACATCAGTGAGCTCCAACACATCAGTAAGCTCCAACACATCAGTGAACTTCAACACATCAGTGAGTTCCAACACATCAGTGAGCTCCAACACATCAGTGAGCACAACGCATCAATGAGCTCCAATACATCAGTGAGCACAATACATCAGTGAGCTCCAACACATCAGTGAGCTCCAACTCATCAGTGAGCTCCAACACATCAGTGAACTCCAACACATCAGTGGAGCTCCAACCACATCAGTGAGCTCCCAACACATCAGTGAGCTCCACACATCAGTGAGCCCCCAACACATCAGTGAGCTCCAACACATCAGTGAGCTCCTACACATCAGTGAGCTCCAACACATCAGTGAACTCCAACACATCAGTGAGCTCCAACACATCAGTGAGCTCCAACACATCAGTGAGCTCCAACACATCAGTGAGCTCCAACACATCAGTGAGCTCCAACACATCAGTGAGCTCCAACACATCAGTGAGCTCCAACACATCAGTGAGCTCCAACACATCAGTGAGCACCAAACACATCAGTGAGCTCCTTCACATTCAGTGTGCTCCAACACATCATTGATCTCCACACATTCAGTGAGCTCCAAACACATCAGTGAGGCTCCAACACATCAGTGAGCTCCAACACATCATGTGAGCTCCACACATCAGTGGAGCTCCACACATCAGAGAGTCCAAACAATCGTGAGCCCCAACACATCAGTGAGCTCCAAAACATCAGTGAGCTCCAACACATCAGTGTGCTAAAAGCATCCCGTGAGCTCCCCAACACATCAGTGAGCTCCAACACATCAGTGAGCTCCAACACGTTAGTGAGCTACAAACAATCGTGAGCTCCAACACTTCAGTGAGCTCCAACAACATCAGTGAGCTCCAAACATCTGTGAGCTCAAACACATCAGTGGAGCTCCAAACACATCAGTGGAGGCACAATCAAATCAGGTGAGCCTCCTAACATCACAGGGGCTCCAACACATCAGTGAGCTCCAACCAATCAGTGAGCTCCAACACATCAATTAAGCTCCAACACATCAGTGAGCTCCAAAAACACATCAGTAAGATTCCTAACACTTAGTGAGATCCAACAAATCAGTGGCTCCAACACATCAGTAAGCTCCAACCATATGTGTGAGCCTCCAAACACATCGTAAGCTCCAAACACATCAATAAGCTCCAAAAACACATCAGTGAGCTCCAAAATAGTGAGCTCCAACACATCAGTGAGCTCCAACACCCAGTGAGCTCCAACACATCTGTAAGCTCCCAACTCATCAGGGAGCTCCAACACATCAGTGAGCCAATACATTGTGTGTCCAACACATCAGTGAGCTCCACTCATCAGTGGCCCAACACATAGTGTGCTCCAACACATCAGTAAGCTCCAACACATCAGTGAGCTCCAACACATCAGTAAGCTCCAACACATCAGTGAGCTCCAACACATCAGTGAGCTCCAACAACATCTGCTAAGCTCCATCACATGAAGTGAGCTCCAACACATCAGTAAGCTCAAACACATCGTAAGCTCAAACACATCTGTGAGCTCCAACACATCAGTTGAGCTCCAACACTTCAGTAAGTCAACACATCAGTGAGCTCCAGACACATCAGTGAGCTCCAAACACATCAGTGTGCTCAAAACTTCAGTGTTGCTCCAATCACATCAGTTGAGCTCCAGCACATAAGTGAGCTCAACACATTTTTTTTTTTTTTTTTCCCAAAGGGTGAGCTCCAACACATCAGTGAGCTCCAACACATCAGTGAGCTCCAACACATCAGTGAGCTCCAACACATCAGTAAGCTCCAACACATCAGTGAGCTCCAACACATCAGTAAGCTCCAACACATCAGTGAGCTCCAACACATCAGTGAGCTCAAGCAATCAGTAAGCTCCAACACATCCAGTGAGCTCCAACACATCAGTAAGCTCAACACATCCCAGTAAGCTCCAACACATCAGTGAGCTCCAACACATCAGTGAGCTCCAACACATCAATGAGCTCCAACACATCAGTGAGCTCCAACACATCAGTGACTCCAACACATCAGTGGTTCCAAACATCAGTGAGCTCCAACACATCAGTAAGCTCCAACACATCAGTAAGCTCCAACACATCAGTGAGCTCCAACACATCAGTGAGCTCCAACACATCAGTGAGCTCCAACACATCAGTGAGCTCCAACACATCAGTGAGCTCCAACTCTCAGTAAGCTCCACCACATCAGTGAGCTCCAAAACATCAGTGTGCTCAACACATCAGTAAGCTCCAACACATCAGTTGAGGCTCCAACACATCATGTGAGGCTCCAACACATCAGTGAGCAAAACATCGTGGCTCCAACACATCTGTTGAGCCACATCACATCAATGAGCTCCAACACTCGTGAGCACAAACGACATCAGTGAGCTCCAGGCTACTCAATGAGCTCCAACCTTCAATGAGCACTAACACATCATGAGCTCCAACAAATCAGTAGCGCAACAACATCAGTGAGCTCCAACACATCCAGTAAGTCCACACATCAGTGAACTTCAAAAAACATCAGTGAGCTCCAACTCTCAGTGAGTCCAACACATCAGTGAGCACAACGCATCATGAGCTCCCAATACATCAGTGAGCACATGTACAATCAGTGAGCTCCAACACATCAGTGAGCTCAATCATCAGGTGAGTCAACACATCAGTGAACTCCAAACATCAGTGAGCTCCAACACATCAGGAGCTCCAACACATCTGTGCGCTCCAACCATCAGTGAGCTCCAACACTATCAGTGAGTCCAACAACATCAGTGCAGCTCCAACACATCAGTGTGCTCCTACACATCGTGAGCTCCAACACTATCAGTGAGGCTCACACATCAGTGAGATCCATCAAATCACGTGAGCTCCAAACCACATCAGTGAGATCAACCATCAGTGAGCTCCAAAAACATCAGTGAGCTCATACAATCAGTGAGCTCCAACACATCAGTGAGCTCCAACACATCAGTGAGCTCCAACACATCAGTGAGCTCCTACACATCAGTGAGCTCCAACACATCAGTGAGCTCCAACACATCAGTGAGCTCCAACACATCAGTGAGCTCCAACACATCAGTGAAGCTCCACACATCAGGTGGCTCCAACACATCAGTGAGCTCCAACACATCAGTGAAGCCTCCAACACATCAGTGAGCGTTCCAAACCCATCAGTGAGCTTCAACACATCAGTGAGCTCCAAACACATCAGTGAGCTCCATCAATTCTGTGAGCTCCTTACACATCAGTGAGACTCCAACACATCAGTGGCTTCAACACATCTGTGAGGACTCAACACATCGTGAGCTCCTACAAAATCAGTGAGCTCCAATACACATCAGTGAGCTCCAACAAATCGGTTGAGCTCCAACACATCAGTGGGAGCTCCAAAACACACTCAGTGAGCTCAAACCCATCAGTGAGCTCCAAACATCAGTGAGCTCCAACACATCAGTGAGCTCCAACAACATCTGTGAGCTCCAACACATTCAGTGAGTACAACATATGAGTGCTTTACAAACTAGTTTATCTCCACCAAGAAATATGACTAGTTCTGACTGTGATGGATGTGTGTGTGTGTGTGTGTGTGTGTGTTTTGTGATGTGTGTTGGTGTGTGTGTGTGTGTGTGTGTGTGTGTGTGTGTGTGTGTAATCACATAGTACTACCTAGAATTGAGGTTGCCGGGGGTCGAAGTCCGAGCTCCTGGCCCAGCCTCTTCATGATCGGCTTCTAGTTCACTCTCCCTGATCGTGATCTTTTATCATACCTCTGCTTAAAGCTATGTATGGACTCCTTCCCCACTTACATCGCTTCCAAACTATTCCACTTTTACTGACTACTCTGTGGTGAAGAAATACTTCCTAAACTTCCCTGTGATTCATCTGTGTCTTCAACTTCTAACTGTGTCACTTGTTGCTGTGTTCCCCTCTCTGGAAATCCTATCTTTGGTACAACCTTGTTCAATTCCTATCGGTATTTTGTATGTCGTTATATGTCCCCCACTATCTCTCCTGTTCTCCCGTGTCTTCGGTCGATTTCCCTTAACCTTTTCCTCCCAAACAAAAAAAACAAATTTGCATCACTGTAAGATTGATCAACCATGCTCTTTGCAGCCAATGTCCAGTACGCAAGGATATCCTTATAAAGACACTGAACAATAGAGAAAACTAGAAATCTACTGAGAACTCTCCTACTTATGCTGCTATAGCTAAGCTTCTGACGACCACACCAGATCTACAAGGCCACTCAGCAACCTCACCACTCACAGCTCTTCCTCCACCAGACGATATTTCCACAGATTTATACTGGCCTGATGTATTCACACGTGCAAAATGCAGCGAACCCGGGTGGTTCAGTACCACCTATGAATGATATTCTTGCCCTCAACAATCTTGCCATCATTCAACTTTCCCAGCTAGTCCTGCTTCAGCCGTGTTTGAAGATTATCCAAAAATCGTCAGTTTCGAGGCACCTGATGACTTGCAAGATTTGATTTCTGCAAGAAGGCCACCGGCTCTACTTCGCAATCCACCAATGAGAGACCACCATCGCCTACAGCCAACCGTTAATGCCAAGAACCAATCAGAGCCTTCAATGCCCCTCACGTGCTCCACCTTCCTCCACAATGGAAATCCGCCTCCAACGCCAGCCAACACATCCATCAAGACACGAGCAGGTCCCGTCTTCCACCCAACAAAAAAACCACCAATCATCGACTTCACTTGTCGCCCATCTAAGGATAACAACACTATAATACGATACGTGGAGTCTCCTTCTTCACTACTCCTGAGTATCCTAAAGAAATGGATGCAAAATTCAAATTCAAATTCAAAGTTTATTCGTATACGGATTACAATGCTGAGTTTACAGATAATTTGGTTATTGTGTGGTTACATGTAGTAAATAGTGTTACAGAGTTTACACTAGACCGCTTAGCATGGCTAGGCATTTCGGGGCAGAAATGCATTGATCCACCTCCTCCAGAGCGACGAAGTCAAGGTCGTCTGTAGACAATCAACTGAGAGCTCCAACACACGTGTGAGCTCCTACATACTTGTGAGCTCCAACATACTTGCGAGCTCCAACATACTTGTGAGCTCCAACATGCTTGTGAGCTCTACATACTTGCGAGCTCCAACTTACTTGTGAGCTCAACATAATTTGAGCTCCAACATACTTGTGAGCTCTAACATACTTGTGAGTTCCAACACACTAGTGAGCTCCAACACACTAGTAAGCTCCAACGCACTAGTGAGCTCCAACACACTAGTGAGCTCCAACACACTAGTGAGCTCCAACACACTTATGAGCTCCAACACTCTAGTGACCTCCAACATGTGAGCTCCAACAAACTTGTGAGGTCCAACATACTTGTGAGCTCCAACAAACTTGTGAGCTCCAACATACTTGAGCTCCACCATACTTGTGACCTCCAACATACTTGTGAGCTCAAACATACTTGTGAGCTCCAACACACTTGTGAGCTCCAACACACTTGCGAGCTCCAACATACATGTAAGCTCCAACATAATTGTGAGCCCCAACATACTTGCGAGCTCCAATATACTTGTGAGCTCCAACATACTTGTGAGCTCTAACATACTTCTGAGCTCCAACACCCTTGTGAGCTTCAACACACTTATGAGCTCCAACACACTACTGAGCTCCAAACATACTAGTGAGCTCCAACTACTTATGGAGCTACAACAAACTGTGAGCTCCAACCACTAGTGAGCTCCAAAAGGACTAATGAGCTCCAACACACTAATGA
This sequence comes from Cherax quadricarinatus, assembly GCF_026875155.1. Classification (NCBI taxonomy): domain Eukaryota; kingdom Metazoa; phylum Arthropoda; class Malacostraca; order Decapoda; family Parastacidae; genus Cherax; species Cherax quadricarinatus. The sequence continues at coordinate 73,828,540 of NC_069409.1, forward strand.
CCTCCAACACACTAGGGAGCTCCACCACACTAGTAAGCTCCAACGCACTAGTGAGCTCCAACACACTAGTGAACTCCAACACACTAGTGAGCTTCAACACACTAGTGAACTCCAAACAACATAGGTGTGCTCCATTAAATCAGTGAGCTCCATTAAATCAGTGAGCTCCAACACATCAGTGAGCTCCAACACATCAGTGAGCTCCAGCACATTAGTGAGCTCCAATAAACTAGTGACCTCCAACACACTCAGGAGCTCCAGCACACTAGTGAGCTCCAACACACTAGTAAGCTCCAACACACTAGTGAACTCCAACACACTAGTGAGCTCCATTAAATCAGTGAGCTCCAACACATCAGTGAGCTCAAACACATCAGTGAGCTCCAGCACATTAGTGAGCTCCAACAAACTAGTGAGCTCCAACACACTAGTGAGCTCCAACACACTAGTGATCTCCAACACACTAGTGAGCTCCAACACACTAGTAAGCTCCAACGCACTAGTGAGCTGGCAAAACACACTAGTGAGACTCCAACACACTAGTGAGCTCCAACACACTACTGAGCTCCAACACACTAGTGAGCTCCAACACACTACTGAGCTCCAACACACTAGTGAGCTCCAACACACTAGTGAGCTCCAACACACTATAAAGCTCCAACACACTAGTGAGCTCCAACACACTAGTAAGCTCCAACGCACTAGTGAGCTCCAACACACTATGAAGCTCCAACACACTAGTGAGCTCCAACACACTAGTAAGCTCCAACACACTGGTGAGCTCCAATACACTTATGGTCCAACACGCTTACTGAGCTCCTACACATTGTGAGCTCCAACACACTTGGTGAGCTCCAATAACACTTATGAGCTCCAACACGCTACTGAGCCCAACCACACTGTGAGTTCCAACTTCTTGTGAGCTACAACAAACTTGTGATGCTCCCAACCAATACTTGTGAGCTCCAACATACTTGTGAGCTCCAACATACTTGTGAGCTCCAACATACTTGTGAGCTCCAACATACTTGTGAGCTCCAACACACTTGTGAGCTCAACATACTTGTGAGCTCCAACATACTTGTGAGCTCCAACATACTGTGAGCTCCAAACACTATTTGATCTCCAACAAATTGTGAGCTCCAACATACTTGTGAGCTCCAACATACTTGTGAGCTCCAACATACTTGTGAGCTCCAATATACTTGTGAACTCCAACATAATTGTCAGCTCCAACATACTTGTGAGCTCCAACACACTTCTGAGCTTCAACATACTTGTGAGCTCCAACACACTTGTGAGCACCAACATACATGTGAGCTCCAACATAATTGTGAGCCCCAAAATACTTGCGAGCTCCAATATACTTGTGAGTTCCAACATACTTGTGAGCTCCAACATACTTCTGAGCTCCAACACACTTGTGAGCTCCAATACACTTATGAGCTCCAACACAATACTGATCTCCAACACACTAGTGAGCTCCAACATACTTGTGATCTCGAACATACCTGTGAGCTCCAACATACTTGTGAGCTCCAACATACTTGCGAACTACAACATACTTGTGAGCTCCAACATACTTGTGAGCTCTAACATACTTGTGAGCTCCAACATACTTGTGAGCTCCAAAGCACTTGTGAGCTCCAACACACTTGTGAGCTCCAACACACTTGTGAGCTCCAACATGCATGTGAGCTCCAACATACTTGTGAGCTACAACATACTTGTGAGCTCTAACATACTTGTGAGCTCCAACATACTTGTGAGCTCCAACGTACTTGTGAGCTCCAACATACTTGTAAGCTCCAACCCACTTGTGAGCTCCAACATACTTGTGAGCTCTAACATACTTGTGAGCTCCAAAATACTTGTGAGCTCCAACACACTTGTGAGCTCCAACATACTTGTGAGCCCAAACATACTTGCAGGCTCCAATATACTTGTGAGCTCCAACAAACTTGTGAGCTCCAACATACTTCTGAGCTCCAACACACTTGTGAGCTCAAACACACTTATAAGCTCCAACACACTACTGTGCTCCAACACACTAGTGAGCTCCAACATACTTGTGAGCTCCAACAAACTTGTGAGCTCCAACACACTAGTGAGCTCCAAAACACTAGTGAGCTACAACACCCTAGTGAGCTCCAACACACTACTGAGCTCCAAAACACTAGTGAGCTACATCACACTAGTGAGCTCCAACTCGCTAGTGAGTTCCAATACACTAGTAAGCTCCAACGCACTAGTGAGCTCCACCACACTAGTGAGCTCCAACACACTAGTGAGCTCCAACACACTACTGAGCTCCAACACACTAGTGAGCTCCAACACACTAGTAAGCTGCAACGCACTAGTGAGCTCCAACTTACTTGTAAGCTCCAACACAGTTATGAGCTCCAACACACTAGTGAGCTCCAACACACTAGTGAGCTCTAACATACTTGAGAGCTCCAACACACTTGTGAGCTCCAACATACTTGTGAGCTCCAACATACTTGTGAGCTCCAACATACTTGTGAGCTCCAACATACTTGTGAGCTCCAACATACTTGCGAGCTCCAACATACTTGTGAGCTCCAACATACTTTTGAGCTCCAACATACTTGTGAGCTCTAACATACTTGTGAGTTCCAACACACTAGTGAGCTCCAACACACTAGTAAGCTCCAACGCACTAGTGAGCTCCAACACACTAGTGAGCTCCAACTCACTAGTGAGCTCCAACACACTTATGAGCTCCAACACTCTAGTGACCTCCAACATGTGAGCTCCAACAAACTTGTGAGGTCCAACATACTTGTGAGCTCCAACAAACTTGTGAGCTCCAACATACTTGAGCTCCACCATACTTGTGACCTCCAACATACTTGTGAGCTCAAACATACTTGTGAGCTCCAACACACTTGTGAGCTCCAACACACTTGCGAGCTCCAACATACATGTAAGCTCCAACATAATTGTGAGCCCCAACATACTTGCGAGCTCCAATATACTTGTGAGCTCCAACATACTTGTGAGCTCTAACATACTTCTGAGCTCCAACACCCTTGTGAGCTTCAACACACTTATGAGCTCAACACATATGGCCCACATACTAGTGAGCTCCAACATACTTATGAGCTCCAACAAACTTGTGAGCTCCAACACACTAGTGAGCTCCAAAAGACTAATGAGCTCCAACACACTAATAACCTCCAACACACTAGGGAGCTCCACCACACTAGTAAGCTCCAACGCACTAGTGAGCTCCAACAACACTAGGAACTCAACAACAGAGTGACCCCACCGGCCCGTGAGCTCAACACACTAGTGAACTCCAACACACTAGTGAGCTCCATTAAATCAGTGAGCTCCATTAAATCAGTGAGCTCCAACACATCAGTGAGCTCCAACACATCAGTGAGCTCCAGCACATTAGTGAGCTCCAATAAACTAGTGACCTCCAACAACTCATCAGGAGCTCCGCACACTAGTGAGTCCAACTCACTAGTAGCTCCAAGACACTAGTGTACTCCAACACACTAGTGAGCACTCATTAAATCAGTGAGCTCCAACACATCAGTGAGGCTCAATACACATCAGTGAGCTCCAGCACATTAGTGGCTCCAAAAACTATTTTTTTCCTTTTTTTTTTGTGAGCTCCAACACACTAGTGAGCTCCAACACACTTAGTGATCTCCCAATCACACTAGTGAGCTCCAACACACTTAGTAAGCTCCATGCAACTAGTGAGCTGCCAACACAATAGTAGGCTCCAACCACACTAGTGAGCTCCAACACACTACTGAGCTCCAACACACTAGTGAGCTCCAACACACTACTGAGCTCCAACACACTAGTGAGCTCCAACACACTAGTGAGCTCCAACACACTATAAAGCTCCAACACACTAGTGAGCTCCAACACACTAGTAAGCTCCAACGCACTAGTGAGCTCCAACACACTATGAAGCTCCAACACACTAGTGAGCTCCAACACACTAGTAAGCTCCAACACACTGGTGAGCTCCAATACACTTATGAGCTCCAACACGCTACTGAGCTCCAACACACTAGTGAGCTCCAACACACTGGTGAGCTCCAATACACTTATGAGCTCCAACACGCTACTGAGCTCCAACACACTAGTGAGCTCCAACATACTTGTGAGCTCCAACAAACTTGTGAGCTCCAACATACTTGTGAGCTCCAACATACTTGTGAGCTCCAACATACTTGTGAGCTCAAACATACTTGTGAGCTCCAACATACTTGTGAGCTCCAACATACTTGTGAGCTCCAACATACTTGTGAGCTCCAACATACTTGTGAGCTCCAACATACTTGTGAGCTCCAACACACTTGTGAGCTCCAACATACTTGTGAGCTCCAACATACTTGTGAGCTCCAACAAACTTGTGAGCTCCAAATTAATTGTGAGTCCAACATACTTGTCGAGCTCCAACACATAGTGATATACAACACACTAGTGAGCTTCCAAAAACACTAGTAAGACTCCATCGCACTAGTGAGATGCAAACACACTAGTGTGCCTCAACACACTAGTGAGCTCCAAACACACTATTGAGACTCCAAAACACTAGTGAGCTCCAACACTATACTGCGAGCTCAAACACACTCGTGAGCTCCAAACAGCACTAGTGAGCTCAACACTCTATAAAGCTTCCAACACACTAGTGAGCTCCAACCCAATAGTATGCTCCATCGCTCTAGTGAGCTCAACACACTATGAAGCTCAACACACTAGTGAGACTCCAACACACTAGAAGTCCTAACACACGGGTGAGTCCAATTCACATATGAGCTCAAACACGCTACTGAGCTCCAAAACATAGTGAGCTCCAAATACTGTGAGCTCCAACAAACGTGTGAGCTCCAACATACTTGTGAGTCCAAATACTTGGAGCTCTACCATATTGTGAGAACCAACATACTTTTGAGCTTCAACTACTTGTGAGCTCAAACATATTGTGAGCTCCAAATACTTCTGAACTCCAAAATAATTGTCGGCTCTCCAACATACTTGTGAGCTCAAAACATACTTGTGAGGCTCCCCACATTACTTGTGAGCTCTAACATACTTGTGAGCTCAACACACTTGTGAGCTCCAACATAATTGTAAGCTCCAACACCACTGCGAGCTCCCAACTACATGTGGAGCTCCAAATACATTGCCTGCTCCATATATAATTGTAGAAGCTCCAACTTACTTGTGAGCTCTAACATACTTCTGAGCTCCAACACCCTTGTGAGCTCCAACACACTTATGAACTCCAATACTCTACTGAGCTCCAACATACTAGTGAGCTCCAACATACTTGTGAGCTCCCCCCCCACCCCCCTTAGTCGACCCCATCACACTTGTGAGCGCCAAACACTAGTGAGTTCAACACACTTGTGACTCCAACACATAGTGAGCTCCAACACACTCTAGTAAGTGATCATCGCATTAGTGAGCTCCAACACACTTGTGAACTCCAACACACTAGTGAGCTTCAACACACTAGTAAGCTCCAACACACTAGAAAGCTCCAACACACTAGTGAGCTCCTACACACTAGTGAGCTCCATTAAATCAGTGAGCTCCATTAAATCAGGAGCTCATTTAAATAGTGAGCTCCAAACAAATTCAGTGAGCTCCAACACATAAGTGAGCTCCAGCACATTATTGAGCTCCAACAATTTAGTGAGCTCAAACACACTAGTGAGCTACAACACATTAGTGAGCTCCAACACATCAATGAGCTCCAACACATCAGTGAGCTCCTACACACTTGTGAGCTCCAACACATAAGTTAGCTCCAACACGCTAGTGACCTACAACACATTAGTAAGCTCCAACACACTAGTGAGCTCCACCACCCAAGAGAGCTTGACACATTAGTGAGCTCCAACACACTAGTGAGTTCCAACACATCAATTAGCTCCAGCACATCAGTGAGCTCTAAGACATCAGTGAGCGGGGTTCCAACACATCAGTGAGTTCCAAAACACATAGTGAGCTCCAAACTTCAATGGGATATGGAACTCCAACACAAATTAGTGAGCACAAAACACGTCAGTGGCCTCCATCATTATCAGTGAGCTCCAACACATCAGTGAGCTCCAAACAATCAGTTAGCTCCATACATCAGTGAGCTCAAAACATCGTTGAGCTCCAACACATCATCAGCTCCAACATAATTAGTGAGCAAAACACATCAGTGAGCTCCAACACATCAGTGAGCTCTAACACATTAGTGAGCTCCAACACATCAGTGAGCTCCAACACATTAGTGAGCTCCAACACGTCAGTGAGCTCAACACTAAAAAAACCCCCCCATTAGTTGAGCATAACATTCAGTGAGCCTCCAAAACTTCATGGAGCTCCCAACAACGTCAGTGTGCTCCAACTCATCAGTGAGCTCCAACACTAATTAGTGAGCACAGCACATCAGTGAGCTCCAACACATCAATGAGCTCCACACATCAGTGACCTGAAACACATCAGTGAGCTCCAACACATCAGTGAGCTCCAACACATCAATGAGCTCCAACACATCAATGAACTCCAACACATAAGTTAGCTCCATCACATCAATGAACTCCAACACATCAATGAGCTCCAACACATCAGTGAGCACAACATATCAGAGAGCTCCAACACATCAATGAGCACAACACATCAGTGAGCTCCAACACATCAGTGAGCTCCAACACATCAGTGAGCCCAACACATCAGTGAGCTCCAACACATCAATGAGCTCCAACACATCAGTGAGCTCCAACACATCAATGAGCTCCAACACATCAATGAGCTCCAACACATCAGTGAGCTCCAACACGTAAGTGAGCTCAAACACATCAATGAGCTCCAACACATCAGTGAGCACAACACATCAGTGAGCTCCAACACATCAGTGAGCTCCAACACATCAGTGAGCTCCAACACATCAATGAGTTCCAACACATCAATGAGCTCCAACACATCAATGAGCTCCAAAACACGTCAATGAGCTTCATTCCAGTGAGCTCCAATAATCATGAGCTCAAACTCATCAATGAGCACCAACAACACATCAGTGAGCACAACACATCAGTGAAGTACAACACATCAGTGAGCTCCCAACACCCCTCCCCCAATGCGTCCAAACTCAGTGACTCCAACACATTAATGAGCTCCAACACATCAATGGAGCTCCAACACATCGTAAGCCACAACACATCAGTGAGAAACACATCAATGAGAATCCAAACACATACAGTGAGCAACAAACACAACAGTGAGCTCCAAAACATCAGTGAGCTCCAACACATCAGTGAGCACAACACATCAGTGAGCTCCAACACATCAGTGAGCACAACACATCAATGAGCTCCAACACATCAGTGAGCACAACACATCAGTGAGCTCCAGCACATCAATGAGCTCCAGCACATCAATGAGCACTAACACATCAATGAGCTCCAACAAATCAGTAAGCGCAACACATCAGTGAGCTCCAACACATCAGTAAGCTCCAACACATCAGTGAACTTCAACACATCAGTGAGCTCCAACACATCAGTGAGCTCCAACACATCAGTGAGCACAACGCATCAATGAGCTCCAATACATCAGTGAGCACAATACATCGGTGAGCTCCAACACATCAGTGAGCTCCAACTCATCAGTGAGCTCCAACACATCAGTGAACTCCAACACATCAGTGAGCTCCAACACATCAGTGAGCATCCAACCAATCAGTGAGCTCAACACCATCAGTGAGGCTACAACACATCAGTGGCTCAACACATCAGTGAGCTCCAGCACATCTGTAGCTCCAAACACATCTGTGAGCTCCAAACACATCTAGTGAGCTCAACACCTCAATGAGCTCCAAACACATCAGTGTGCTCCAAACACATCAGTGCTGCTCCAAACACATCTGTGAGCTCCAAACACTCAGTGAGCTCCAACACATCAGTGAGCTCCTACACATCAGTGTGCTCCAAACACTCTGAACTCCATCAACATCTGTGGCTCCAAACATAGTGAGCTCCAAACATTGTGAGGCCTTCCAACACATCAGTGAGCTCCAACACATCAGTGAGCTCCAACACATCAGTGAGCTCCAACACATCAGTGAGCTCCAACACATCAGTGAGCACAATACATCAGTGAGCTCCAACGCATCAGTTGTGCTCCAAGAATCAGTGAGCTCCAACAATCAGTGAGCTCCAAACAACATCAGTGAGTCCAAACAAGTTTAGTGAGCTCCAAACACATCAGTGGCTCCAACACTTCAGTGAGACTCCAAAACACATCAGTGAGCTCAACTCATCAGTGAGCTTCAACACATCAGTGAGCTCCAACACTTCAGTGTGCACAATACATCAGTGAGCTCAAACATCCAGTGGCTCCAACACATCAGTGGCTCAAAACATCAGTGAGCTCAACACATCATAAGATCCAACACATCAGTGAGCTCCAACACATCAGTAAGCTCCAACACATCAGTGAGCTCCAACACATCAGTGAGCTCCAACACATCAGTAAGCTCCAACACATGAGTGAGCTCCAACACATCAGTAAGCTCCAACACATCAATAAGCTCCACCACATCAGTGAGACCCAACTCATCATGAGTCAACACATCGTGAGCTTAAACACCAGTGAGCTCCAACACATCAGTAAGCTCCAACACATCAGTGAGCTCCAACACATCAGTGAGCACAATACATCTGTGAGCTCCAACACATCAGTGAGCTCCAACACATCAGTGAGCTCCAACACATCAGTGAGCTCCAACACATCCGTAAGTTCCAAACACATCAGTGAGCTCCAACACATCAGTAAGACTCCAACACATCAGTGAGCTCCAAAAACATCAGTGAGCTCAACACTCAGTAAGCTCCAAACAAATGAGTGAGCTCCAACACATAAGTAAAGCTCCATCATCAGTAAGCTCCAAACTATCATGAGCTCCAAAAAAAAAAAACATCATCCAGTGAGGCTCCAACACATCTGTAAAGCTCCAACACCTCACGGTGAGCGCCAACACATCAAGTGGCTCCAACACATCAGTGAGCTCCAAAACATTCTCAGTGTGCTCCAACACATCAGTGAGCTCAGACACATCGTGAGCTCCAACACATCAGTGAGCTCAACACAATCAGTAAGCTCCAACAATCAAGTGGCACCACAAATCAGTGTGCTCCAACAACATCAGTAAGCTCCTAACACATCAGTGAGCTCCAACACATCAGTAAGCTCCAACACATCAGTGAGCTCCAACACATCAGTGAGCTCCAACACATCAGTAAGCTCCAACACATCAGTGAGCTCCAACACATCAGTAAGCTCCAACACATCAGTGAGCTCCAACACATCAGTGAGCTCCAACACATCAGTGAGCTCCAACACATCAGTGAGCTCCAACACATCAGTGAGCTCCAACACATCAATGAACTCCAACACATCAGTGAGTTCCAACACATCAGTGAGCTCCAACACATCAGTAAGCTCCAACACATCAGTAAGCTCCAACACATCAGTGAGCTCCAACACATCAGTGAGCTCCAACACATCAGTGAGCTCCAACACATCAGTGAGCTCCAACACATCAGTGAGCTCCAACACATCAGTAAGCTCCAACACATCAGTGAGCTCCAACACATCAGTGAGCTCCAACACATCAGTAAGCTCCAACACATCAGTGAGCTCCAAACCTTCGTGGGTCCAAACACATCAGTGAGCACAACCACTTCAGTGAAGTCCAACGCATCAGTGACCACAAACACATCAATGAGCTTCCACAACAACATCAGTGAGCACAACACATCAGTGAGCTCCAGCACATCAATGAGCTCCAACACATCAATGAGCACTAACACATCAATGAGCTCCAACAAATCAGTAAGCGCAACACATCAGTGAGCTCCAACACATCAGTAAGCTCCAACACATCAGTGAACTTCAACACATCAGTGAGCTCCAACACATCAGTGAGCTCCAAAACATCAGTGAGCACAACGCATCAATGAGCTCCAATACATCAGTGAGCACAATACATCAGTGAGCTCCAACACATCAATGAGTTCCAACACATCAATGAGCTCCAACACATCAATGAGCTCCAACACGTCAATGAGCTTCACATCAGTGAGCTCCAACTCATCAGTGAGCTCAAACTCATCAATGAGCTCCAACACATCAGTGAGCACAACACATCAGTGAACTCCAACACATCAGTGAGCTCCAACACATCAATGAGCTCCAACACATCAGTGAGCTCCAACACATTAATGAGCTCCAACACATCAATGAGCTCCAACACATCAGTAAGCACAACACATCAGTGAGCACAACACATCAATGAGATCCAACACATCAGTGAGCACAACACAACAGTGAGCTCCAAAACATCAGTGAGCTCCAACACATCAGTGAGCACAACACATCAGTGAGCTCCAACACATCAGTGAGCACAACACATCAATGAGCTCCAACACATCAGTGAGCACAACACATCAGTGAGCTCCAGCACATCAATGAGCTCCAACACATCAATGAGCACTAACACATCAATGAGCTCCAACAAATCAGTAAGCGCAACACATCAGTGAGCTCCAACACATCAGTAAGCTCCAACACATCAGTGAACTTCAACACATCAGTGAGTTCCAACACATCAGTGAGCTCCAACACATCAGTGAGCACAACGCATCAATGAGCTCCAATACATCAGTGAGCACAATACATCAGTGAGCTCCAACACATCAGTGAGCTCCAACTCATCAGTGAGCTCCAACACATCAGTGAACTCCAACACATCAGTGGAGCTCCAACCACATCAGTGAGCTCCCAACACATCAGTGAGCTCCACACATCAGTGAGCCCCCAACACATCAGTGAGCTCCAACACATCAGTGAGCTCCTACACATCAGTGAGCTCCAACACATCAGTGAACTCCAACACATCAGTGAGCTCCAACACATCAGTGAGCTCCAACACATCAGTGAGCTCCAACACATCAGTGAGCTCCAACACATCAGTGAGCTCCAACACATCAGTGAGCTCCAACACATCAGTGAGCTCCAACACATCAGTGAGCTCCAACACATCAGTGGAGCTCCAAACACATCAGTGAGCTCCTTCACATTCAGTGTGCTCCAACACATCATTGATCTCCACACATTCAGTGAGCTCCAAACACATCAGTGAGGCTCCAACACATCAGTGAGCTCCAACACATCATGTGAGCTCCACACATCAGTGGAGCTCCACACATCAGAGAGTCCAAACAATCGTGAGCCCCAACACATCAGTGAGCTCCAAAACATCAGTGAGCTCCAACACATCAGTGTGCTAAAAGCATCCCGTGAGCTCCCCAACACATCAGTGAGCTCCAACACATCAGTGAGCTCCAACACGTTAGTGAGCTACAAACAATCGTGAGCTCCAACACTTCAGTGAGCTCCAACAACATCAGTGAGCTCCAAACATCTGTGAGCTCAAACACATCAGTGGAGCTCCAAACACATCAGTGGAGGCACAATCAAATCAGGTGAGCCTCCTAACATCACAGGGGCTCCAACACATCAGTGAGCTCCAACCAATCAGTGAGCTCCAACACATCAATTAAGCTCCAACACATCAGTGAGCTCCAAAAACACATCAGTAAGATTCCTAACACTTAGTGAGATCCAACAAATCAGTGGCTCCAACACATCAGTAAGCTCCAACCATATGTGTGAGCCTCCAAACACATCGTAAGCTCCAAACACATCAATAAGCTCCAAAAACACATCAGTGAGCTCCAAAATAGTGAGCTCCAACACATCAGTGAGCTCCAACACCCAGTGAGCTCCAACACATCTGTAAGCTCCCAACTCATCAGGGAGCTCCAACACATCAGTGAGCCAATACATTGTGTGTCCAACACATCAGTGAGCTCCACTCATCAGTGGCCCAACACATAGTGAGCTCCAACACATCAGTAAGCTCCAACACATCAGTGAGCTCCAACACATCAGTAAGCTCCAACACATCAGTGAGCTCCAACACATCAGTGAGCTCCAACAACATCTGCTAAGCTCCATCACATGAAGTGAGCTCCAACACATCAGTAAGCTCAAACACATCGTAAGCTCAAACACATCTGTGAGCTCCAACACATCAGTTGAGCTCCAACACTTCAGTAAGTCAACACATCAGTGAGCTCCAGACACATCAGTGAGCTCCAAACACATCAGTGTGCTCAAAACTTCAGTGTTGCTCCAATCACATCAGTTGAGCTCCAGCACATAAGTGAGCTCAACACATTTTTTTTTTTTTTTTTCCCAAAGGGTGAGCTCCAACACATCAGTGAGCTCCAACACATCAGTGAGCTCCAACACATCAGTGAGCTCCAACACATCAGTAAGCTCCAACACATCAGTGAGCTCCAACACATCAGTAAGCTCCAACACATCAGTGAGCTCCAACACATCAGTGAGCTCAAGCAATCAGTAAGCTCCAACACATCAGTGAGCTCCAACACATCAGTAAGCTCAACACATCCCAGTAAGCTCCAACACATCAGTGAGCTCCAACACATCAGTGAGCATCCAACCTCATCAATGAGCTCCAACACATCAGTGAGCTCCAACACATCATGACTCCAACACATCAGTGGTTCCAAACATCAGTGAGATCCAACACATCAGTAAGCTCCAACACATCAGTAAGCTCCAACACATCAGTGAGCTCCAACACATCAGTGAGCTCCAACACATCAGTGAGCTCAAACACATCAGTGAGCTCCAACACATCAGTGAGCTCCAACTCTCAGTAAGCTCCACCACATCAGTGAGCTCCAAAACATCAGTGTGCTCAACACATCAGTAAGCTCCAACACATCAGTTGAGGCTCCAACACATCATGTGAGGCTCCAACACATCAGTGAGCAAAACATCGTGGCTCCAACACATCTGTTGAGCCACATCACATCAATGAGCTCCAACACTCGTGAGCACAAACGACATCAGTGAGCTCCAGGCTACTCAATGAGCTCCAACCTTCAATGAGCACTAACACATCATGAGCTCCAACAAATCAGTAGCGCAACAACATCAGTGAGCTCCAACACATCCAGTAAGTCCACACATCAGTGAACTTCAAAAAACATCAGTGAGCTCCAACTCTCAGTGAGTCCAACACATCAGTGAGCACAACGCATCATGAGCTCCCAATACATCAGTGAGCACATGTACAATCAGTGAGCTCCAACACATCAGTGAGCTCAATCATCAGGTGAGTCAACACATCAGTGAACTCCAAACATCAGTGAGCTCCAACACATCAGGAGCTCCAACACATCTGTGCGCTCCAACCATCAGTGAGCTCCAACACTATCAGTGAGTCCAACAACATCAGTGCAGCTCCAACACATCAGTGTGCTCCTACACATCGTGAGCTCCAACACTATCAGTGAGGCTCACACATCAGTGAGATCCATCAAATCACGTGAGCTCCAAACCACATCAGTGAGATCAACCATCAGTGAGCTCCAAAAACATCAGTGAGCTCATACAATCAGTGAGCTCCAACACATCAGTGAGCTCCAACACATCAGTGAGCTCCAACACATCAGTGAGCTCCTACACATCAGTGAGCTCCAACACATCAGTGAGCTCCAACACATCAGTGAGCTCCAACACATCAGTGAGCTCCAACACATCAGTGAAGCTCCACACATCAGGTGGCTCCAACACATCAGTGAGCTCCAACACATCAGTGAAGCCTCCAACACATCAGTGAGCGTTCCAAACCCATCAGTGAGCTTCAACACATCAGTGAGCTCCAAACACATCAGTGAGCTCCATCAATTCTGTGAGCTCCTTACACATCAGTGAGACTCCAACACATCAGTGGCTTCAACACATCTGTGAGGACTCAACACATCGTGAGCTCCTACAAAATCAGTGAGCTCCAATACACATCAGTGAGCTCCAACAAATCGGTTGAGCTCCAACACATCAGTGGGAGCTCCAAAACACACTCAGTGAGCTCAAACCCATCAGTGAGCTCCAAACATCAGTGAGCTCCAACACATCAGTGAGCTCCAACAACATCTGTGAGCTCCAACACATTCAGTGAGTACAACATATGAGTGCTTTACAAACTAGTTTATCTCCACCAAGAAATATGACTAGTTCTGACTGTGATGGATGTGTGTGTGTGTGTGTGTGTGTGTGTTTTGTGATGTGTGTTGGTGTGTGTGTGTGTGTGTGTGTGTGTGTGTGTGTGTGTGTAATCACATAGTACTACCTAGAATTGAGGTTGCCGGGGGTCGAAGTCCGAGCTCCTGGCCCAGCCTCTTCATGATCGGCTTCTAGTTCACTCTCCCTGATCGTGATCTTTTATCATACCTCTGCTTAAAGCTATGTATGGACTCCTTCCCCACTTACATCGCTTCCAAACTATTCCACTTTTACTGACTACTCTGTGGTGAAGAAATACTTCCTAAACTTCCCTGTGATTCATCTGTGTCTTCAACTTCTAACTGTGTCACTTGTTGCTGTGTTCCCCTCTCTGGAAATCCTATCTTTGGTACAACCTTGTTCAATTCCTATCGGTATTTTGTATGTCGTTATATGTCCCCCACTATCTCTCCTGTTCTCCCGTGTCTTCGGTCGATTTCCCTTAACCTTTTCCTCCCAAACAAAAAAAACAAATTTGCATCACTGTAAGATTGATCAACCATGCTCTTTGCAGCCAATGTCCAGTACGCAAGGATATCCTTATAAAGACACTGAACAATAGAGAAAACTAGAAATCTACTGAGAACTCTCCTACTTATGCTGCTATAGCTAAGCTTCTGACGACCACACCAGATCTACAAGGCCACTCAGCAACCTCACCACTCACAGCTCTTCCTCCACCAGACGATATTTCCACAGATTTATACTGGCCTGATGTATTCACACGTGCAAAATGCAGCGAACCCGGGTGGTTCAGTACCACCTATGAATGATATTCTTGCCCTCAACAATCTTGCCATCATTCAACTTTCCCAGCTAGTCCTGCTTCAGCCGTGTTTGAAGATTATCCAAAAATCGTCAGTTTCGAGGCACCTGATGACTTGCAAGATTTGATTTCTGCAAGAAGGCCACCGGCTCTACTTCGCAATCCACCAATGAGAGACCACCATCGCCTCCAGCCACCGTTAATGCCAAGAACCAATCAGAGCCTTCAATGCCTCACGTGCCTCCACCTTCCTCCACCAATGAGAAACCGCCTCCAACGCCAGCCACCACATCCATCAAGACACGAGCAGAGTCCTCGTCTTCCAACCCCAACAAAACCGACCAATCATCGACTTCACTTGTCGCCCACTCTAAGGATAAACAACACTATAATACGATACGCGGAGTCTCCTTCTTCACTACTCCTGAGTATCCTAAAGAAATGGATGCAAAATTCAAATTCAAATTCAAAGTTTATTCTCTATAAGGATTACAATGCTGAGTTTACAGAAATTTGGTTATTGTGTGGTTTACATGTAGTAAAATAGTGATTACAGAGTGTACCACTAGAACGCTTAGCATGGCTAGGCATTTCGGGCAGAAATGCATTGATCCCCCTCCTCCAGAGCGACGAAGTCAAGTTCGTCTGTTGACCATCACGTGCTCTCTTCCTCAAAGAAGTCATCAATCTCCTTAATGATCCAGAGATCGACCCAGACCGCAAATTTAGACTCATGACCATGCCAATACCAAAGTTCCAGACTCTTTCTAAAGGGACAATAGCTTAACACACCTCAAGCCGACCTCCACCAGTACAACTCATCCCAGATCCTGCCACTGCCTTCGCCATCCTCTCCTAGTGAGCCAAGTACCGACATCATTCAAGCCTCTCCATCTACGCCTCCAGCACTTCGGTACCACATGTCCCAAAGTGGTTGGGCCACTTGCCTTGATTCCTCCTCTTCCACTCCTTCCCATCCTTTTTCAATATTTCCATCCTTCCTTATCCTTCTTCCTTCCCATCTTACGACAGCTCTCGTCGATTCGGTTCGATTCCTCGTAGGACATACCCCTTAGCTCTGGGACTAGTCTTGTTGCAAACCTTTGCACTTTTTCTAGTTTCTTTTCGTGCTTGGCTAAGTGTGGGTGCCAAACTGGTGCTGCATACTCCAATATGGGCCTAACGTACACGGTGTACAGGGTCCTGAACGATTCCTTATTAAGATGTCGGAATGCTGTTCTGAGGTTTGCTAGGCGCCCATATGCTGCAGCAGTTATTTGGTTGACGTGCGCTTCAGATGTGCCTGGTGTTATACTCACCCCAAGATCTTTTTCCTTGAGTGAGGTTTATAGTCTCTGGCCCTCTAGACTGTACTCCGTCTGCTGGGCCATTCCCCAATCTTCATGACTTTGCACTTGGTGGGGTTGAACTCCTGGTCTGCAGCCTGTCCAGATCCCTTTGTAGTTCTGCCTGGTCTTTGATCGAATGAATTCTTCTCATCAACTTCACGTCGTCTGCAAACAGGGACACTTCGGAGTCTATTCCTTCCGTCATGTCGTTCACAAATACCAGAAACAGCACTGGTCCTAGGACTGACCCCTGTGGGACCCCGCTGGTCACAGGTGTCCACTCTGACACCTCGACACGTACCATGACTCGCTGCTGTCTTCCTGACAAGTATTCCCTGATCCACTGTAGTGCCTTCCCTGTTATCCCTGCTTGGTCCTCCAGTTTTTGCACTAATCTCTTGTGTGGAACTGTATCAAACGCCTTCTTGCAGTCCAAGTGTGTGTGTGTGTGTGTGTGTGTGTGTGTGTGTGTGTGTGTGTGTGTGTTGGTGTGTGTGTGTGTGTGTGTATGTGTGTGTGTGTGTGTGTGTGTGTGTGTGTTTACTCACCAAATTGTACTAACCTAATTGTGGTTGCAGGGGTCGCGTCATAGCTCCTGGCCCCGCCTCGTCACTTGTCGCTACTAGGTCCACTATCTCCCTGCTCCATAACCTTTATCATACCTCTTCTTAAAGTTATATATGGATCCTGATTCCACTATACCACTTTCCAGACTATTCCGCTTCCTGATAACTCTATGACTGAAGAAGTACTTCCTAACATCCCTATGACTCATCTGAGTTTTTCAAATTCTAGTTGCGACCCCTTGTTGCTGTGTCCCATCTCTGGAACATCTTATCTCTGTCCACCTTGTCAATTTCTCTTGGTATGATGGTACACCCCAAAATCCTTTTTCTTGAGTGAGTTTTGCAGCCTCTGACCTCTTAGGCTGTACTCCGTCTGCAGTCATCTTTGCCCTTCCCCAAGCTTCATAACTCTGCACTTGCCTGGGTAAACTCCAGGAGCCATTTGTCGGACAAGGCGTGCAGCCTGTCCGGATACCCTTGTAGGTTTACATGACCCTCGTCCGCTTGTATTCTCTTCATTAGCTTAACATAGTCTGCGAACAGGGACAACTCTGAATCTATGCCTTCCATCATGTCACTCACATATACAAGAAACTGCACCGAACCTATGATTGACCCTTGTGGAACCCCACTCGACACTTGCACCCACTCTTGTACCTCTTTTCGTACCAAAACACCCTGTTTCCTTCTTGTCAGGTATACCCTGATCCATTGCAGTACTTTCCCTCCTATTCCTGCCTCCTCCTCTAACTTTTCAAGCAGTCTCTTGTGTGGTACTGTGTCGAAAGCCTTCTTACAGTCCAAGAAGACGCAGTCTACCTATCCCTCTCTGTCTTGTCTAACTTTTGTTACCTTGTCGTAGAACTCCAGTAGATTAGTGATGGAGGATTTCCCTTCCCTGAATGCTGGTTGTCATGTATGAGCCACTTAATTATTAGGTGCTCCACCACTTTTATCCTGATAATATTCTCCATAACTTTACATACAGTATATGTCAGTGACACTGATCTGTAATTTAGTGCTGCTGTCTGTCTCCTTTCTTAAAAATCGGGGCTATATTTGCTGTCTTCCACACCTCAGGCAGTTGCCCTGTTTCAATAGATTTACTGAAGATTGTTGTTGGTGTGCCTGTGTTTGTACTCACCTATTTGTACTCATCTATTTGTGCTTGCAGGGGTCGATTCATAGCTCCTGGCCCCGCCTCTTCACTGATTGCTACTAAGTCCTCTCTCTCGTCTTAAAACCGTGTATGGTTCCTGCCTACACTACGTCACTTTCTAGGCTATTCCACTGCCTGAAAACTCTATGACCGAAGAAATACTTCCTAACATCCATTTGACTCATAGGAGTCTTCAACTTCCAATTGTGACCCCTTGTTTCTGTGTCCCATCTCTGGAACATCCTGTCTTTGTCTACCTTGGCAATTCCTCGCAGTACTTTATATGTTGTTATCATGTCTTCCTTGACCCTCCTGTCCTCCAGTGTCGTCAGGCAGATTTCCCTTAGCTCTGGGACTAATCTTGTTGCAACCTTTGCACTTTCTCTAATTTCTTGACGTGACTGACCAGGTGTGGATTCCAAACTGGTGCTGCGTACTCCAGTATAGGCCTGATGAATATGGTGCACGGAGCCTTGAACGATTCCTTACTGATGTATCGGAACGCTATTCTCAGGTTTGCCAGGCGCCGATATGCTGCAACAGTTATCTGGTTGATGTGCTCGGTATTATACTCACCACAAGATCTTTTTCCTTGGTTGAGGTTTGCAGTCTTTGGCCACCTACACTGTACTCTGTCTGCGGTCTTCTTTGCCCTTCCCCGATCTTCATGACTTTACATTTGGCGAGGTTAAATTTAAGGAGCCAGTTGCTGGACTTTTGGTGTGTGTGTGTGTGCTTGTGTGTGTGTGTGTGTGTGTGTGTGTGTGTGTGTGTGTGTACTCACCTATTTGTGGTTGCAGGGGTCGAGACTCAGCTCCTGGCCCCGCCTCTTCAGTGACCGCTACTGGGTCCTCTCTCTCCCTTCTCCATGTGCTTTATCA
>NC_069409.1:73852471-73909854 GCF_026875155.1 Cherax quadricarinatus
CATCCTTGCCTACCATCAGCTTGCCGCAGGACTCCCGAGCCTGAGACCTCGCGCTGATTGGTTCTTCGTTTTCTTCTTTGATGTACGTGATTGGTTCCTCAAATGTAAACAAGCCAGACTTCGCGCAGTGTTGCCCCAAAAAAATCACTTCAGAGATTTTCAAACCAAAAAAATAATCCATTTCTTCTAATTCCTCTCAAACGCAGGGCTATATGATCATCATCTTAATAGAGAGGTATATATGACGAGGTATAATGTCAGAGTGAAGGGGGATGGAATGATGAGATTTGAGTTTAGAGTTTGAGTTTGAGATGAGATGTCAACACGGGGAGAGTTGGTTTTACATAAACGATCCCTCGAGTAATGTCGGGTAAATTATTAGCATTCTGGCCAGCTTCCCTAGCTGAACGATGATGATTATTATGGTGCTGATGGTGGTAATTGTGGTGATGGTAGTGATGGTGGTGGTGGTGGTGGTGGTGGTGGTGGTGGTGGTGGTGGTGGTAGTAGTAGTGGTAGCGATGGTGATGGTAGCGATGGTGGTGGTGGTAGTAGTGGTGGTGGTGGTGGTAGTGGTAGTAGTAGTAGTGGTAGCGATGGTGGTGGTGTAGTAATGGTGGTGGTGGTGGTGGTGGTAATGGTTGTGATGGTGGTGGTAGTGGAGGTGATGATAGTGGTGGTAGTGATGGTGATGGTAGTGATGGTGATGGTGGTGATGGTAATGGTGATGGTGGTGGTGGTGGCGGTGGTGGTGGTAGGGGTGGTGGTAATGGTGGTGATGGCATAGACAAGGATGTCAGCCATAGCACCGTGTCTTCCTTTGCGGATAACACCCGAATCTGCATGACAGTGTCTTCCATTGCAGACACTGCAAGGCTCCAGGCGGACATCAACCAAATCTTTCAGTGGGCTGCAGAAAACAATATGAAGTTCAACGATGAGAAATTTCAATTACTCAGATACGGTAAACACGAGGAAATTAAATCTTCATCAGAGTACAAAACAAATTCTGGCCACAAAATAGAGCGAAACACCAACGTCAAAGACCTGGGAGTGATCATGTCGGAAGATCTCACCTTCAAGGACCATAACATTGTATCAATCGCATCTGCTAGAAAAATGACAGGATGGATAACGAGAACCTTCAAAACTAGGGAGGCCAACCCCATGATGACACTCTTCAGGTCACTTGTTCTATCTAGGCTGGAATATTGCTGCACACTAACAGCACCTTTCAAGGCAGGTGAAATTGCTGACCTAGAAAATGTACGGAGAACCTTCACGGCGCGCATAACGGAGATAAAACACCTCAATTACTGGGAGCGCTTGAGGTTCCTGAACCTGTATTCCCTGGAACGCAGGCGGGAGAGATACATGATTATATACACCTGGAAAATCCTAGAGGGACTAGTACGGAACTTGCACACGAAAATCACTCACTACGAAAGCAAAAGACTTGGCAGACGATGCACCATCCCCCCAATGAAAAGCAGGGGTGTCACTAGCACGTTAACAGACCATACAATAAGTGTCAGGGGCCCGAGACTGTTCAACTGCCTCCCAGCATACATAAGGGGGATTACCAACAGACCCCTGACAGTCTTCAAGCTGGCACTGGACAAGCACCTAAAGTCGGTTCCTGACCAGCCGGGCTGTGGCTCGTACGTTGGTTTGCGTGGAGCCAGCAGCAACAGCCTGGTTGATCAGGCTCTGATCCACCAGGAGGCCTGGTCACAGACGGGGCCGCGGGGGCGTTGACCCCCGGAACTCTCTCCAGGTACTCCAGGTAGTGGTGGGTGTAGTAATGGTGGTAGTGATGGTGGTAGTGGTGATGGTGGAAGTGATGATGGTAGTAATGGTGGTGGTGGTAGTGATCTTGGTAGTGGTAGTAGTGATGGTGGTAGTGGTACTAGTGATGGTGGTAGTGGTGATGGCGGAAGTGGTGATGGTAGTAGTGGTGGTGGTGGTGGTGGTGGTGGTGTGGTGGTGGTAGTACTGATGGTGGTAGTAGTAGTAGTGATGGTGGTAGAAACATCGCGTACATCAAATAACATTAATTAACCTAACCAGTACACAAGTACTGTACACAGTACACAAGCACTGTACACAGTACACAAGTACTGTACACAGTACACAAGCACTGTACACAGTACACAAGCACTGTACACAGTACACAAGCACTGTACACAGTACACAAGCACTGTACACAGTACACAAGTACTGTACACAGTACACAAGTACTGTACACAGTACAGAAGCACTGTACACAGTACACAATTACTGTACACAGTACACAAGCACTTACACAGTACACAAGTACTGTACACAGTACACAAGTACTGTACACAGTACACAAGCACTGTACACAGTACACAAGTACTGTACACAGTACACAAGCACTGTACACAGTACACAAGTACTGTACACAGTACACAAGCACTGTACACAGTACACAAGCACTGTACACAGTACACAAGCACTGTACACAGTACACAAGCACTGTACACAGTACACAAGCACTGTACACAGTACACAAGCACTGTACACAGTACACAAGCACTGTACACAGTACACAAGTACTGTACACAGTACACAAGCACTGTACACAGTACACAAGTACTGTACACAGTACACAAATACTGTACACAGTACACAAGTACTGTACACAGTACACAAGCACTGTACACAGTACACAATTACTGTACACAGTACACAAGCACTGTACACAGTACACAAACACTGTACACAGTACACAAGCACTGTACACAAGCACTGTACACAGTACACAAGCACTGTACACAGTACACAAGCACTGTACACAGTACACAAGTACTGTACACAGTACACAAGCACTGTACACAGTACATAGTACTGTACACAGTACACAAGCACTGTACACAGTACACAATTACTGTACACAGTACACAAGCACTGTACACAGTACACAATTACTGTACACAGTACACAAGCACTGTACACAGTTACACAAGCACTGTACACAGTACACAAGCACTGTACACAGTACACAAGCACTGTACACAGTACACAAGCACTGTACACAGTACACAAGCACTGTACACAGTACACAAGTACTGTACACAGTACACAAGCACTGTACACAGTACACAAGTACTGTACACAGTACACAAGTACTGTACACAGTACACAAGCACTGTACACAGTACACAATTACTGTACACAGTACACAAGCACTGTACACAGTACACAAGCACTGTACACAGTACACAAGTACTGTACACAGTACACAAGCACTGTACACAGTACACAATTACTGTACACAGTACACAAGCACTGTACACAGTACACAAGCACTGTACGCAGTACACAAGCACTGTACACAGTACACAAGTACTGTACACAGTACACAAGCACTGTACACAGTAAACAAGTACTGTACACAGTACACAAGCACTGTACACAGTACACAAGCACTGTACACAGTACACAAGCACTGTACACAGTACACAAGTACTGTACACAGTACACAAGCACTGTACACAGTACACAAGTACTGTACACAGTACACAAGTACTGTACACAGTACACAAGCACTGTACACAGTACACAAGTACTGTACACAGTACACAAGCACTGTACACAGTACACAAGTACTGTACACAGTACACAAGTACTGTACACAGTACACAATTACTGTACACAGTACACAAGTACTGTACACAGTACACAAGCACTGTACACAGTACACAAGTACTGTACACAGTACACAAGCACTGTACACAGTACACAAGTACTGTACACAGTACACAAGTACTGTACACAGTACACAAGTACTGTACACAGTACACAAGCACTGTACACAGTACACAATTCCTGTACACAGTACACAAGCACTGTACACAGTACACAATTACTGTACACAGTACACAAGCACTGTACACAGTACACAAGCACTGTACACAGTACACAAGCACTGTACACAGTATACAAGTACTGTACACAGTACACAAGCACTGTACACAGTAAACAAGTACTGTACACAGTACACAAGCACTGTACACAGTACACAAGCACTGTACACAGTACACAAGCACTGTACACAGTACACAAGTACTGTACACAGTACACAAGCACTGTACACAGTACACAAGTACTGTACACAGTACACAAGTACTGTACACAGTACACAAGCACTGTACACAGTACACAAGTACTGTACACAGTACACAAGCACTGTACACAGTACACAAGTACTGTACACAGTACACAAGTACTGTACACAGTACACAATTACTGTACACAGTACACAAGTACTGTACACAGTACACAAGCACTGTACACAGTACACAAGTACTGTACACAGAAACCAAGCACTGTACACAGTACACAAGTACTGTACACAGTACACAAGTACTGTACACAGTACACAAGTACTGTACACAGTACACAAGCACTGTACACAGTACACAATTCCTGTACACAGTACACAAGCACTGTACACAGTACACAAGCACTGTACACAGTACACAAGCACTGTACACAGTACACAAGCACTGTACACAGTACACAAGCACTGTACACAGTACACAAGTACTGTACACAGTACACAAGCACTGTACACAGTACACAAGTACTGTACACAGTACACAAGCACTGTACACAGTACACAATTACTGTACACAGTACACAAGCACTGTACACAGTACACAAGCACTGTACACAGTACACAAGCACTGTACACTGTACACAAGCACTGTACACAGTACACAAGCACTGTACACAGTACACAAGCACTGTACACAGTACACAAGTACTGTACACAGTACACAAGCACTGTACACAGTACACAAGTACTGTACACAGTACACAAGTACTGTACACAGTACACAAGCACTGTACACAGTAAACAATTACTGTACACAGTACACAAGCACTGTACACAGTACACAAGCACTGTACACAGTACACAAGCACTGTACACAGTACACAAGCACTGTACACAGTACACAAGCACTGTACACAGTACACAAGCACTGTACACAGTACACAAGTACTGTACACAGTACACAAGCACTGTACACAGTACACAAGTACTGTACACAGTACACAAGTACTGTACACAGTACACAAGCACTGTACACAGTACACAATTACTGTACACAGTACACAAGCACTGTACACAGTACACAAGCACTGTACACAGTACACAAGTACTGTACACAGTACACAAGCACTGTACACAGTACACAAGTTAACAGCTGCTTAACACCGGAGATAATGACTTAACAGCTGCTTAACACCGGAGATAATGAGTTAACAGTTGCTTAACACCGGAGATAATGAGTTAACAGCTGCTTAACACCGGAGAAAATGAGTTAGCTGCTTAACACCGGAGATAATGAGTTAACAGTTGCTTAACACCGGAGATAATGAGTTAACAGCTGCCTAACACCGGAGAAAATGAGTTAGCTGCTTAACACCGGAGATAATGAGTTAACAGTTGCTTAACACCGGAGATAATGAGTTAACAGCTGCTTAACACCGGAGAAAATGAGTTAGCTGCTTAACATCGGAGATAATGAGTTAACAGCTACTTAACACCGGAGATAATGAGTTAACAGCTGCTTAACACCGGAGATAATGAGTTAACAGTTGCTTAACACCGGAGATAATGAGTTAACAGCTGCTTAACACCGGAGATAATGAGTTAACAGCTGCTTAACACCGGAGATAATGAGTTAACAGTTGCTTAACACCGGAGATAATGAGTTAACAGCTGCTTAACACCGGAGATAATGACTTAACAGCTGCTTAACACCGGAGATAATGAGTTATACAGCTGCTTAACCCGGAGATAATGAGTTAACGCTGCTTAACCCCGGGAGATAATGATTTTAACAGTTGCTTAACACCGGAGATAATGACTTAACAGCTGCTTAACCCCGGAGTTTAATGAGTTAACAGCTACTTAACACCGGAGATAATGAGTTAACAGCTCCCTTAACACCGGAGATAATGAGTTAACAGCTACTTAACACCGGAGTAAAGAGTTAACAGCTGCTTAACACCGGATAATGAGTTACAGCTGCTTAACACCGGAGATAATGAGTTAACAGCTGTTTAAAACACCGGAGATAATGAGTTAACAGCTGCTTAACACCGGAGATAATGAGTTAACAGCTGCTTAACACCGGAGATAATGAGTATACAGCTGCTTAACACCGGAGATAATGAGTTAACAGCTGCTTAACACCGGAGATAATGAGTTAACAGTTGCTTAACACCGGAGATAATGACTTAACAGCTGCTTAACACCGGAGATAATGAGTTAACAGCTACTTAACACCGGAGATAATGAGTTAATAGCTGCTTAACACCGGAGATAATGAGTTAACAGCTGCTTAACACCGGAGATAATGAGTTAACAGCTGCTTAACACCGGAGATAATGAGTTAACAGCTGCTTAACACCGGAGATAATGAGTTAACAGCTGCTTAACACCGGAGATAATGAGTTAACAGCTGCTTAACACCGGAAGATTAATGAGTTGAACAGCTGCTTAACACGGAGATAATGAGTTAACAGCTGCTTAACACCGGAGATAATGAGTTAACAGCTGCTTAACACTGGAGATAATGAGTTAACAGCTGCTTAACACCGGAGATAATGAGTTAACAGCTGCTTAACACCGGAGATAATGAGTTAACAGCTGCTTAATACCGGAGATAATGAGTTAACAGCTGCTTAACACCGGAGATAATGAGTTAACAGCTGCTTAACACCGGAGATAATGAGTTAACAGTTGCTTAACACCGGATATAATGAGTTAACAGCTGCTTAACACCGGAGAAAATGAGTTAGCTGCTTAACATCGGAGATAATGAGTTAACAGTTGCTTAACACCGGAGATAATGAGTTAACAGCTGCTTAACACCGGAGATAATGAGTTAACAGCTACTTAACATCGGAGATAATGAGTTAACAGCTGCTTAACACCGGAGATAATGAGTTAACAGCTACTTAACACCGGAGATAATGAGTTAACAGCTACTTAACACGGAGATAATGAGTTAACAGCTGCTTAACACCGGAGATAATGAGTGTTAACAGCTACTTAACATCGGAGATAATGAGTTAACAGCTGCTTAACACCGGAGATAATGAGTTAACAGCTACTTAACACCGGAGATAATGAGTTAACAGCTACTTAACACCGGAGATAATGAGTTAACAGCTGCTTAACACCGGAGATAATGAGTTAACAGCTACTTAACACCGGAGATAATGAGTTAACAGCTGCTTAACACCGGAGATAATGAGTTAACAGCTGCTTAACACCGGAGATAATGAGTTAACAGTTGCTTAACACCGGAGATAATGAGTTAACAGCTGCTTAACACCGGAGATAATGAGTTAACAGCTGCTTAACACCGGAGATAATGAGTTAACAGCTGCTTAACACCGGAGATAATGAGTTAACAGCTACTTAACACCGGAGATAATGAGTTAACAGCTGCTTAACACCGGAGATAATGAGTTAACAGTTGCTTAACACCGGAGATAATGAGTTAACAGCTACTTAACACCGGAGATAATGAGTTAACAGCTACTTAACACACCGGAGATATGAGTTAACAGCCTAACTTACACCGGAGATAATGAGTTAACAGCTGCTTAACACCGGAGATAATGAGTTAACAGCTACTTAACACCGGAGATAATGAGTTAACAGCTACTTAACACCGGAGATAATGAGTTAACAGCTACTTAACACCGGAGATAATGAGTTAACAGCTACTTAACACCGGAGATAATGAGTTAACAGTTGAAGTTTTCACTGCATGAAAACTGTTCTCTGGCGCTCTCTGACGTAAGACGCTCTTAATGACGCAAGGCGCTCTCTAATGACGCAAGACGCTCTCTAATGACGTAAGACGCTCTCTAATGACGCAAGGCGCTCTCTAATGACGCAAGACCCTCTCTAATGACGCAAGACTCTCTCTAATGACGCAAGACGCTCTCTAATGACGCAAGGCGCCCTCAACACTCAAGGTAATTTGCGTAACGAAGACAAGCGAACCAGTCGTTTCGACTCTCTGCTGTAGAGAGCAAACTCTTGATGCTGACTAAGAGCTTCTCTTCCTCAGTTATATATATATATATATATATATATATATATATATATATATTATAATATATATATATATTATATATATATATATATATATATATATATATATACATATATATATGTGTGTGTGTGTGTGTGTGTGTATGTATGTATGTATATGGGAGATAATCAGGCTTGATCTGTGGAGAACATTCTCCAGCGTTGGTTGACGTGGAGAAAATTCTCCAGTGAAGGGGTTATCTCTCAGCCCCTCCCCCAGCCCTTTAAGGGACTTAGCCCTCCCGGAAGGGAAGGGCTAAGTCCTCTCCTTGCTAGAGTTCCTGATCAACTACCCAACGAGGATCAACGAGAGTAATGACTCTTTCTCCAAAGCAGGAAAATTAAGTGACAACCTGCGCCCCACTTTATCTACAAGTTGGGACTATTAGGAATTCTGATCTATAGCTAGATAACAAGAAACCTACCCTCTTGTGTTGAATACTGCTGCAGTGTGTAGTAAGGACACTGTGTTGCTCTGTGTGGCACTGTGTGGCACTCAGCATGTTGCCTGTGTGATGACCGATGGTGGAGTAGGTGATGGAGTGGGAGATGGAGTAGGTGATGGAGTATTTGATGGAGAAGGTGGTGGAGTACGTGGTGGAGTAGGTGATGGAGTAGGTGGCGGAATAGATGATGGAATAGGTGATGGAGTAGGTGGTGCAGTAGGTGGTGGAGTGGGTAATGGAGCAGGTGATGGAGTAGGCAGTGGAGGAGATGATGGAGTAGGTGGTGGAATAGATGATGGAGTAGGTGGTGGAGTAGGCGGTGGAGTAGGTTATGGAGTAGGTGTTGGAGTAGGTGGTTCAATAGGTGATGGAATAGGTGATGGAGTAGGTGGTGGAGTAGGTGGTGGAGTGAGTAATGGAGTAGGTGATGGAGTAGATGGTGAAGTAGGTGGTGTAGTAGGTGGTGGAGTGCATAATGGAGTCGGTTGTGGAGTAGGTGATGGAGTATTGGTGGAACAGGTGGTGGAGTAGGTGACGGAGTAGGTGGTGGAGTGGGTAATGGAGTAGGTTGTTGAGTAGGTGATGGAGTAGGTGATGAAGTATTGGTGGAATAGGTGGTGGAGTAGGTGGTGGAGTGGGTAATGGAGTAGGTTGTGGAGTAGATGATGGAGTAGGTGGTGGAGCAGGTGGTGGAGTGGATAATAGAGTCGGTTGTGGAGTAGGTGATGGAGTATTGGTGGAATAGGTGGTGGAGTAGGTGACGGAGTAGGTGGTGGAGTGGGTAATGGAGTAGGTTGTGGAGTAGATGATGGAGTAGTTGGTGGAGCAGGTGTTGGAGTAGGTGCTGGAGCAGGTGGTGGAGTAGGTGATAAAGTAAGTGGTGGAGTAGGTGATGGAGTAAGTGGTGGGGTAGATGGTGGAGTATTTGATGGAGTAGATGGTGTAGTAGGTGATGGAGTAGGTCGTGGAGAAAGTGGTGGAGTAGGTGGAATAGGTGATGGAGTAGGTGTTGGAGTAGGTGAAGAAATAGGTGGTGTACTAGGTGATGGAGTAGGTGGTGGAATAGGCGGAGCAGGTGGTGGAGTAGGTTATGAAGTAGGTTGTGGAGTAAGTGGTGGAATAGGTGGTGGAGTAGGTGGTGTAGTAGGTGATGGAGTAAATGGTGGAGTAGGTGATGGAGTAAGCGATGGAGTAGGTGGTGTATGTAATGGAGTAGGTGATGGAGTAAGCGATGGAGTAGGTGGTGTATGTAATGGAGTAGGTGGTGGAGTAGGTGGTGGAGTAGGTGATGAAGTAGGTGATGGAGCAAGTAGTGGAGTAGGTGGTGGAGTAGGTGATGGAGTAGGTGGTGGAGTAGGTGGTGGAATAGATAATGGATTAGATGGTGTAGTATGTGGTGGAGTAGATGATATAGTAGGTGATGGATTAGGTGGTGGAGTAGGTGAAAGAGTAGGTGATGGAGTAGGTGCCTCCTTCCTCCTACTCCCTGGGTAGGTTCCTCCCCCTCCTACTCCCTGGGTAGGTTCCTACCCCTCCTACTCCCTGGGTAGGTGCCTCTCCCTCCTACTCCCTGGGTAGAAGCCTCTCCCTCCTACTCCCAGGGTAGGTGCCTCCCCCTCCTACTCCCTGGGTAGGTGCCAGCTGAGGCACTGTTCGTTAATAAGAAGAAATACTTGCTCACGACAGTGCCGGCTCTCACTAGCTGGTGTCTACCAGCTGGCGTCTACTAGTTGGTGTCTACCAGCTGGAGTGTACTAGCTGGCATCTACTAGCTGGTGTCTACCAGCTGGCGTCTACTGGTCACCACCTGGAGACTCCGCCTCCATACTTCCTGCCTTTGTGATGGGCGGCCCACGCAACACACTATGAACCCCCAGTCACGCCCCACAATACAAAAAAAAAGCTCTGGATGACCCCTGCAACACACTAAAAGTGCGTTGGACGGTCCCCGCAACACAATACGTACAAAGGATGGCCCCCCCCCACACTAGTACACTTGACTTCCCTTGCAACACACTACGTACACTGGAAGCCCCCCCGCAACACAGATGGTGCAACCCACACAAAAGGTGCTCTGGAGGGCAACCCTCAACGCACACGAAAAGTGCGTTGAACGGCTCTTGCAACACACGCAAAAGGTACACTGGACGGCTCTTGCAACATACAAATGGTACTTGGAGCCCCCCCCCCCCATCCCGCAACGCACACAAAAGGTGCGGTGAACGGCCCCCGCAACGCACACAAAAGATGCGATCGGTTGCCCGCCCCCGCAATGCACACAACAGATGTGGTGGGTGGCCCTCGCAACATATACAAAAGGTGCCCTGGACGGCCCTTGCAACACACACAAAAGGTACACTGGGCTGGACG
Organism: Cherax quadricarinatus; assembly: GCF_026875155.1. NCBI lineage: Eukaryota > Metazoa > Arthropoda > Malacostraca > Decapoda > Parastacidae > Cherax > Cherax quadricarinatus. Next base: position 73,863,437 of record NC_069409.1, read on the forward strand.
GCCCCCGCAACTCACACAATAGGTGCGGTGGGCGGCCCCCGCAACGCACACAAAAGGTGCGGTGGGCTGCCCCCGCAACACAAAAGGAGGGTAATTGGGCGGACTGGCAGAAGGATTAACCTGAATAAAGCAAGAGAAAGACTGGCAGTATGGCCGACCAGACGTGAAGCAGCGCGGGAAAAAAAAGTTTCTTACTGCGCTACTCAGCTGGTACGAAACAATTGAGGGCGATAATTGACAAGATTGTTGTACATAAACCTGCCACCCTTAACTATATCCTGAAACACTGCTGGTGTATGTATACGGAGGGGTTGTGTATACCACAGTGTGTGTACACTGACCTGTTGTGTATACCTCAGTGTGTGTACGCTGACCTGTTGTGTATACCTCAGTGTGTGTACGCTGACCGGTTGTGTATAGCTCAGTGCGTACACTGAGGGCTGTGTCTCAGGGTATGTAAACTAATATATGTGCACCTCTCAGTGTATGTACACAGAGAGATGTGCACCTCTCAGTGTATGTACACAGAGAGATGTGCACCTCTCAGTGTATGTACACAGAGAGATGTGCACCTCTCAGTGTATGTACACAGAGAGATGTGCACCTCTCAGTGTATGTACACAGAGAGATGTGCACCTCTCAGTGTATGTACACAGAGAGATGTGCACCTCTCAGTGTATGTACACAGAGAGATGTGCACGTCTCAGTGTATGTACACAGAGAGATGTGCACGTCTCAGTGTATGTACACAGAGAGATGTGCACGTCTCAGTGTATGTACACAGAGAGATGTGCACGTCTCAGTGTATGTACACAGAGAGATGTGCACGTCTCAGTGTATGTACACAGAGAGATGTGCACGTCTCAGTGTATGTACACAGAGAGATGTGCACGTCTCAGTGTATGTACACAGAGAGATGTGCACGTCTCAGTGTATGTACACAGAGAGATGTGCACCTCTCAGTGTGTGCACAACCAGAGGTAATAACTAACTATGGATGACGTCACCAGCGCTGAACGAAGACTTGCGTAAACCCGGGACGTCACGGATGACGTCACCAGCGCTGAACGAAGACTTGCGTAAACCCGGGACGTCACGGCAGCCAAAATGAAATGTAATTTCTATCAATATACAAAAAAAAGGTAATCCCATCATTATGGAACGTAATTACCGCAGTTAACTGAATCACCGTCAGTTACCTTCGTTAAAAGTTCATTGAAACTCAATAAATACAGTGAAAAACTGAACCAAATTACATAATTTAGTTATGAAAATATATATTATAGTGGGTATGTATCATGGTGCATGTATCCTGGTGTGTATGTATCATGTTGTGGATCATGGTGTATCATGGTGTGTATCATGGTGTGTATGTATCATGTTGTGGATCATGGTGTATCATGGTGTGTATCATGGTGTGTATGTATCATGTTGTGGATCATGGTGTATCATGGTGTGTATCATGGTGTGTATCCTGGTGTGTATGTATCATGTTGTGGATCATGGTGTATCATGGTGTGTATCATGGTGTGTATGTATCATGGTGTACGTATCATGGTGTGTATGTATCATGTTGTGGATCATGGTGTATCATGGTGTGTATCATGGTGTATGTATCATGGTGTGTATGTATCATGTTGTGGATCATGGTGTATCATGGTGTGTATCATGGTGTATGTATCATGGTGTGTATGTATCATGTTGTGGATCATGGTGTATCATGGTGTATGTATCATGGTGTGTATGTATCATGTTGTGGATCATGGTGTAGTATGGTGTTGTGGATTATGGTGTATCATGGTGTGTATGTATCCTGGTGTGTATCATGGTGTGTATGTATCATGTGGATCATGGTGTATCATGGTGTGTATCATGGTGTATGTATCATGGTGTATGTATCATGTGTGTGTATCTGTGTGATCATGGTGTATCATGGTGTATCATGTGGTATCATGGTGTGTATGTATCATGTTGTGGATCATGGTGTATCATGGTGTGTATCATGGTGTATGTATCATGGTGTGTATGTATCATGTGTGATATGGGTATCATGGTTGTATCATGGTGTGTATCATGGTGTATGTATCATGGTGTGAATGGTGTATCATGGTGTGTATCATGGTGTGTATGTATCATGTGGATCATGGTGTATCATGGTGTGTATCATGGTGTATGTATCATGGTGTATGCATCATGGTGTGTATGTATCATGTTGTGGATCATGGTGTATCATGGTGTGTATCATGGTGTATGTATCATGGTGTGTATGTATCCTGGTGTGTATCATGGTGTGTATGTATCCTGGTGTGTATCATGGTGTATGTATCATGGTGTGTATCATGTATGTATTGTATGCATCTGGTGTGTGTGTACCCTGGCGTCTATCATGGTGTATGTATCATGGTGTACGTATCATGCCGTGTATGTATCATGGTGTACATATCATGGTGTGTATGTATCCTGGTGTGTATCATGGTGTATGTATCATGGTGTATCATAATGTATGTATCATGGTGTGTGTGTACCCTGGCGTCTATCATGGTGTATGTATCATGGTGTACGTATCATGCCGTGTATGTATCATGGTGTACGTATCATGGTGTGTATGTATCCTGGTGTGTATACATGGTGTATGTATCGGTATCTAATTTGTATCATGTTGTGTGTGTACCTGGCGTCTATCATGGTGTATGTATCATGGTGTACGTATCATGCCGTGTATGTATCATGGTTTACGTATCATGGTGTGTATGTATCCTGGTGTGTATTATGGTGTATGTATCATGGTGTATCATAATGTATGTATCATGGTGTGTATGTACCCTGGCGTCTATCATGGTGTATGTATCATGGTGTGTATGTATCATGGTGTGTATGTACCCTGGCGTCTATCATGGTGTATGTATCATGGTGTGTATGTATCATGTTGTTGATCATGGTGTATCATGGTGTGTATCATGGTGTATGTATCATGGTGTACGTATCATGGTGTGTATGTATCCTGGTGTGTATCATGGTGTATGTGTCATGGTGTATCATAATGTATGTATCATGGTGTGTATGTACCCTGGCGTCTATCATGGTGTATGTATCATGGTGTGTATGTATCATGGTGTGAATGTACCCTGGCGTCTATCATGGTGTATTTATCATGGTGTGTATGTATCATGGTGTACGTATCATGGTGTGTATGTATTCTAGTGTGTATCATGGTGTATGTATCATGTTGTATGTATCATGGTGTACCATAATGTATGTATCATGGTGTGTATGTACCCTGGCGTCTATCATGGTGTATGTATCATGTTGTGGATCATGATATATGTATCATGGTGTGCATCATGATGTATGTATCATGTTGTATGGTTTAGAAAGACACGTAAGCAAACAACTTGTCGGTATTTATTACCAAGGTTTATGCCATCATGTTGTATGAATCATGGTGTGTATGTATCCTCGTGAGTATCATGGTACATGAATCATGGTGTATCATGGTGTATGTATCGTAGTGAGTGTATCATGGTGCATGTATCATGGTGTATGCATCATGGTGTGTATGTATCCTTGTGTGTATGTACCATAGTGTGTATGTATCACAGAGTGTATGTATCATGGTGTGTATCATAGTGCATGCATCATAGAGCGCATGTATCACTGAGTGTATGCATTATAGACTGTACGTAACATGGTGTGCATGTATCACAGAGTATATGTATCATAGAGTGTATGTATCATATAGTGCATGTATCATAGCGTGATTGCATAATAGAGTGCATGTATCATAGACTGTATATATTACAGAGTGTATTTAACATAGAGTGTATGTATCATAGATTGTCATAGAGTGCATTTATCATATAGTGTATGTATCATAGAGTGTATGTATCATATAGTGTATGTATCATAGAGTGTATGTATCATAGAGTGTATGTAGCATAGAGTATCATATGGTGTATGTATCATAGAGTATCATATGGTGTATGTATCATAGAGTGTATGTATCATATAGTGTATATATCATAGAGTATCATAGAGTGCAAGTATCATAGAGTATCATAGCGTGTATGTATCATAGTGTATGTATTATAGAGTGTAAGTATCACAGACTATTTATCACAGTGTATGTATCACAGAGCGTATGTATCATAGAGTGTGTGTATCATAGAGTGAATGTATCACAGAGTTTATGTATCATAGAGGGTATGTATCACAGAGTCTATTTATAACAGAGTGTATGTGTCATAGAGTATCATAGAGTGTATGTATCATAGAGTGTATGCATCACAGTGTATCACAAAGCGTATGTATCATAGAATGTATCTATAATAAAGTGTATGTATCGTAGAATCCTTGTATCATAAAATCAATGTATCATAGAGTGTATGTATCATAGAGTTTATGTATCATAGAGTGTATGTATCATATAGTGTATATATCATAGAGTATCATAGAGTGCATGTATCATAGAGTGTATGTATCATAGAGCATCATAGAGTGTATGTATCATAGAGTTTATGTATCGTAGAGTGTATGTATCATATAGTGTATATATCATAGAGTATCATATAGTGCAGGTATCATAGAGTGTATGTATCATAGAGCATCATAGAGTGTATGTATCATAGAGTATCATAGAGTGTATGTATCATAGAGTATCATAGAGTGTATGTATCATAGAGTGTATGTATCATAGAGTGTATTTATCATATAGTGTATATATCATAGAGTATCATAGAGTGCATGTATCATAGAGTATCATAGCGTGTATGTACCATAGTGTATGTATCATAGAGTGTATGTATCACAGAGTCTATGTATCACAGAGTGTATGTATCACATATTCTATGTATCACAGAGTCTATGTACCACAGAGTGTATGTATCATAAAATGTATGTATCACATAGTCTATGTATCACAAAGTGTATGTATCATAAAGTGTATGTATCATAGAGTGTATGTATCATAGAGTGAATGTATCATAGAGTGTATGTATCACAAAGTATATGTATCACAAAGTGTATGTATCACAAAGTGTATGTATCATAAAGTGTATGTATCATAGAGTGTATGTATCATAGAGTGAATGTATCATAGAGTGTATGTATCACAAATTGTATGCATCACAAAGTGTATGTATCACAAAGTGTATGTATCACAAAGTGTATGTATCACAGAGTGCATGTATCACAGAGTGTATGTATCATAGAGTATCATAGAGTGTATCTATCATAGAGTGTATGCATCATAGTGTATGTATCACAGAGCTTATGTATCATAGAGTATATGTATCACAGAGTGTATCAGAATGTATCTATAATAAAGTGTATGTATCATAGAGTCCATGTATCATAAAATTTATGTATCATTGAGTTTATGTATCATAGAGTGTATGTATAACAGAGTGTATGTATCACAGAGTTTATATATCATAGAGTGTATGTTTCACAGAGTGTATGTATCATAGAATGTATCTATAATAAAGTCTATGTATCATAGAGTCTATGAGTTTGGAGTCTGTCTTCCTGCCACCTCCATGAATTAAACCTAGTTACGTATCAACTGTGCTGGAGTACTACTAACCAACTGCGTCTGAGTGCTACTACACAGCTACGTCTGAGTGCTACTACACAGCTACGTCTGAGAGCTACTACACAGCTACGTCTGAGAGCTACTACACAGCTACGTCTGAGAGCTACTACACAGCTACGTCTGAGTGTTACTACACAGCTACGTCTGAGTGCTACTACACAGCTACGTCTGAGAGCTACTACACAGCTACGTCTGAGAGCTACTACACAGCTACGTCTGAGTGCTGTTACCTAGCTACGTTTTATAACGCTCGATTGCGCGGTCCTACGACAGTGATATGTGAGCGATTACGAGTTATTGGAGCTGTTAAGACACATCGTATAAAGTGCGAGTAGAGGAAGATATGAGGCAACAACAACAATAGTAGTAGCAGCACCTGCAATATTACCAGCAGTAACAATAGCAGCAACAGCAACAGCAGCAGTAGTAGCACCAACAGCAGCAGCAGCAACAGCATTAGCAACTGCAGTAGTAATAGTAGCAGAAGCAGCAGTAGTAACAGTAGTAGACTCAGTAGCAGCAGAAGTAGCAGTATCAACAACAGCAGGAGCAGCAGCAGTAGCAGCACCAAGAACAGCAATGCATAAACCACCAAAGGCGACACAGTACAAAACTTAGAAATTTTAAGTCAGAAAAATGACATTGCATAATAAGGTGTCTGCATGTGAGGCTATGATATTAGAGACAGAGCAGCCGCTCCCCGTCCTTCCCTGGTCAGTGTCAAAACTCCAGCTGATCTCACTCAGGGGTGCAGATTAACATCAACCCTGTATTACAACACTACAAAAAAATGGTAAACACATGGAGGAAATAATATGGATCATTACAAGAAGCCTGGCCATTATTCACAGCTAACGGACAACCTTATCACAATAATACAATCATAACAGCAAGCTTTAATCACACACTTTAGACAAACATCAGAAAAAAACTACAAGTCGACATCATACTTAAGATAAACAGAAAGAGAAAGAGGATTAAAAGATCGAAGAGAAAAATATACTATTATTATTACTGCTACTACTATTACTACTACCACTACTGTTATTTCTACTACTACTATTACTACTATTATTATTAATAATACTATTACTACTATTACTGTTACTACTACTACTATTATTATTACTAATACTATTAATACTACTACTACTACTACCACTACTGCCATTACTACTACTACTATTAATGCTACTACTGCTACTGTTAATACTACTACTACTACTACTATTACTGCTATTAATACTTATGCTATTACTACCAGTACTGCTATTACTACTACTAATAATAATAATAATTCGAACTGAACTGGAAAAATTACCAAATGTATAATTACGCTGGAAAAAATAACGTGAACCTTCGTTTTATTCAGACATTCAGAAAGTGAAAGTTTGAAGTCGATCTGAGGAGTCATTCTCAAGTTACCATCTGACACTGGCACCTACAGTGCCAACACGACACAATAATGTGGCACTTGTCTCCTCAATTTTTTTTTTGGTTACCCAAAAAGAAAAATAATAATTATTTTAAACATAATTGTCCAGCATTAGTGGAATTAACAATTATATTGTTGACACACGCACACGCACGCACCACACACACACACACACACACACACACACACACACACACACACACACACACACACACACACACACACACACCTTAATAAGGAATCGTTCAAGACACTGTACACCGTGTACGTCAGGCCCATACTAGAGTATGCAGCACCTGTTTGCAACCCACAATTGATAAAGCACGTCAAGAAACTAGAGAAAGTGCAAAGGTTTGCGACAAGGTTAGTTCCAGAGCTAAGGGGAATGTCCTATGAAGAAAGGTTAAGGGAAATCGGTCTGACGACACTAGAGGACAGGAGGGTCAGGGGAGACATGATAACGACATATAAAATACTGCGCAAATAGACAAGGTGGACAAAGACAGGATGTTCCAGGGAGGGGACACAGAAACAAGAGGTCACAATTGGAAGCTGAAGACACAGATGAATCAGAGAGATATTAGGAAGTATTTCTTCAGTCATAGAGTTGTCAGGCAGTGGAATAGCCTAGAAAGTGATGTAGTGGAGGCAGGAACCATACATACTTTTAAGACGAGGTATGATAAAGCTCATGGAGCGGGGAGAGAGAGGACCCAGTAGCAACCGGTGAAGAGGCGGGGCCAGGAGCTAACACTCGACCCCTGCAACCACAAATAGATTAGTACACACACACCGATCCCTCTTTCCCCCCCCCCCCCGCACTACGAACCCTACCCCTACAGGAATCCCCTATGGGAGCTCTTCCTCCACCTCCACCTCCACCTCCACTGCAACCCCCCACAGGCTCCCACCAGGGCTCCTGCTCTCCCAACCCCAGTATTCCCCCAGGACCACAGTTACAATATTAGAACAGAAGTTGAAGGTTTGATACACAAATGCGGATGGATTAACGAATAAATATGAGGAGTGGCAAGAAAGAATCAATGAGAAGTCCCCAGACATCATAGCAATTAGAGAAACAAAACTCACTGAGACAATAACAGATGCAATCTTCCCACCAGGCTATAAGATCATGAGAAGATAGAAGGGGCAGAGGGGGAGGAGGGGTTACTCTGCTCGTAAAAATCGATGGAAATTCGAGAAAATGGGAGACATAGACAAGACAGGAGAAAGGAACTACATAGTAGGTACACTTCAGTCTGGGGAGCACAAGATGGTCATTGTAGTGATGTATAACCCACCACAGAACTGCAGGAGGCCAAGAGAGGAATATGAAGAGAGCAACAGAGCAATGGTGGACACACTTGCTGAGGTGGCAAGAAGAGCTCACTCGAGCAGAGCAAAGTTGCTAGTAATGGGTGATTTCAACCACAGGGAGATTGACTGGGAAAACCTGGAGCCACATGGGGGTCCCGAAACATGGAGAGCCAAGATGTTGGATGTGGTGCTGGAAAACCTCATGCACCAACATGTTAAGGACACTACCAGAGTGAGAGGGGAGGACGAACCAGCAAGATTGGACCTTGTGTTCACCCTGGGCAGTTCAGACATTGAGGACATCACATATGAGAGTCCCCTAGGAGCTAGTGACCACGTGGTTCTGTGCTTTGAATACATAGTAGAGTTGCAAGTGGAGAGAGTAACAGGAGTTGCATAGGAAAAGCCTGACAATAAAAGAGGGGACTACATAGGGTTGAGGAACTTCCTGCAGGAGGTTCCATGGGACAGAGAACTGGCAGGAAAGCCAGTAAATGAAATGATGGAATTTGTAACAACAAAATGCAAGGAGGCAGTGGAAAGGTTTATTCCCAAAGGGCAACAGAAACAATGGGAAGACCAAAACGAGCCCCTGGTTTACCCGACGGTGTAAAGAGGCAAAAACTAAATGCAATAGAGAATGGAAAAAGTACAGAAGGCAGAGAACACATGAAAATAGGGAGATTAGTCGCAGAGCCAGGATCGAGTATGCACAGGTAAGGAGGGAGGCCCAGCGACAGTATGAAAATAACATAGCATCGAAAGTCAAGACTGACCCGAAACTGTTGTATAGCCACATCAGGAAGAAGACAACAGACAAAGACCATGTGATCAGACTGAGGACAGAAGGTGGAGAACTCACAAGAAATGATCAGAGGTATGTGAGGAGCTAAACAGGAGATTTAAGGAAGTTTTTACAGTAGAGACAGGAAAGGCTCTGGGAAGACAGCACAGAAGGGAACATCAAGAGGGAATATACCAACAAGTGTTGGATGACATACGAACAACCGAGGAGGAGGTGCAGAAGCTGCTAAGTGACCTTGATACCTCAAAGGCGATGGGACCGGACAACATCTCCCCGTGGGTCCTTAGAGAAGGAGCAGAGATGCTGTGCATGCCACTAACCACAATCAACTACCTGACATATGGAAGACAGCAAATGTAGTCACCATATTTAAGAAAGGAGACAGAAATGAGGCACTAAACTACAGACCTGTGCCTCTGACGTGTATAGTATGCAAAGTGATGGAGAAGATTATCAGGAGGAGAGTGGTGGAACACCTGGAACGGAACAAGATTATAAATGAAAACCAGCATGGATTCATGGAAGGCAAATCCTGTGTCACAAACCTTCCGGAGTTTTATGACAAGGTAACAGAAGTAAGACACGAGAGAGAGGGGTGGGTTGATTGCATTTTCCTGGACTGCAGGAAGGCCTTTGACACAGTTCCTCACAAAAGATTAGTGCAGAAGCTGGAGGATCAGGCCCATATAACAGGGAGGGCACTGCAATGGATCAGGGAATACCCGATAGGAAAGCAACAACTAGTCATGGTACGTGAAGAGGTATCACAGTGGGCGCCTGTGACGATTGGCGTCCCACAGGGGTCAGTTCTAGGACCAGTGCTATTTTTGATATATGCTAACGACATGACGGAAGGAATAGACTCTGAAGTGTCCCTGTTCGCAGATGATGTGAAGCTGATGAGAAGAATTAAATCGGATGAGGATGAGGCAGAACTGGACACGTGGTCCAGAAACTGGCTTCTCGAATTCAACCCTGCCAAATGCAAAGTCATGAAGATTGGGAAGGGGCAAAGAAGACCGCAGACAGATAAAGCTAGGGGGACAAAGACAAACAAACCTCACTCAGGAGAAACACCTTGGGGTGACCATAACACCGAGCACGTCACCGGAGGCACACATCAACCAAATAACTGCTGCAGGATACGGGCGCCTGGCAAACCTGAGAATAGCATTCCGATACCTTAATAAGGAATCGTTCAAGACACTGTACATTGTGTATGTTAGGCCCAAACTGGAGTATGCAGCACCAGTCTGGAACCCACATCTGGTCAAGCACGTCAAGGTTTGCAACAAGGCTAGTTCCAGAGCTCAGGGGAATGTCGTACGAGGAAAGGTTGAGGGAAATCTGACTGACGACACTGGAGGACAAAGGGTCAGGGGAGACATGATAACGACTTACAAGATACTGCGGGGAATAGACAAGGTGGGCAGGGACAGGATGTTCCAGAGAGGGGACACAGAAACAAGGGGTCACAACTGGAAGCTGAAGACTCAGACGAGTCACAGGGACGTTAGGAAGTATTTCTTCAGTCATAGAGTCGTCAGGAAGTGGAATAGCCTAGCAAGTGAAGTAGTGGAGGCAGGAACCATACATAATTTTAAGAAGAGGTATAACAAAGCTCAGGAAGCAGAGAGGGAGAGGACCCAGTAGCGATCAGAGAAGAGGCGGGGCCAGGAGCTGAGTCTCGACCCCTGCAACCACAATTAGGTGAGTACACACATATGCACGCACATACACGCACATACACACACACACACACACACACACCACACACACACACACACACACCACACACACACCACACACACACACACACCACACCACGCACACACAACACACACACACACACACACACACGCACGCACACACACACACACACACACACACATACACACACACACACACACACACACACACACACACTCACACACACGCACGCACACACACACACACAAAACATTTAATATCCAGAATAGCGAGAATAAAACGAACTATGTTAAAAAGTCTGGATGTTTGTGTGTTTTAGCAGCTGGATGCTGGCACGGTTTATCTTCCAAACTGAGACCATTGACAAGTTTGTGTTTGCTGGAGGGTAACAAGGCGACTCCTGGGCTCTCTTTAAGTCAGTTACACACGCTCTTAAGGCAAACTCTCTGTCAGGTAGCGGAGGTTTGTCTGTGAAGACGTGTGTGTGAGTGTGTGTTTGTGTGTGTGTGTGTGTGTGTGTGTGTGAGTGTGTGTGTTTGTGTGTGTGAGTGTGTGTGTGTGTGTGTGTGTGATGTGTGTGTGTGTGTGTGTGGTTGTGTGTGTGTGTGAGTGTTTGTGTTTGTGTGTGTGAGTGTGTGTGTGTGTGTGTGTGTGTGTGTGTGTTGAGGTGTTGTGTGTGTGTGTGTGTGAGTGTTTGTGTTTGTGGTGTGGAGTGTGTGTGTGTGTGTGTGTGTGTGTGTGTGTGAGTGTTTGTGTTTGTGTGTGTGAGTGTGTGTGTGTGTGTGTGTGTGTGTGTGAGTGTGTGTGTGTGTGTGTGTGTGAGTGTGTGTGTGTGTGTGTGGTGTGTGTGTGTGTGTGTGTGTGAGTGTTTTGTGTTTGTGTGTGTGAGTGTGTGTGTGTGTGTTGGTGTGAGTGGGTGTGTGTGTGTGTGTGGTGTGTGTGAGTGTTTGTGTTTGTGTGTGGGGGAGTGTGGGGTGTGTGTGTGTTGGGGTGTGTGTGTGATGTGTGTGTGTGTGTGTGTGTGAGTGTGTGTGTGTGTGTGTGTGTGTGTGTGTGTGTGTGGGTGTGTGTTTGTGTTTTGGTGTGGTGGGGGTGGTGTGTGTTGGTGTGTGAGGTGTGTGTGTGTGTGTGGTGTTGTGTGTGTGTGTGAGTGTTGTGTGTTTGTGTGTGGGGAGTGTGTGTGGTTGTGTGGTGTTGTGTGTGTGTGTGTGGGGGGGTGGGTGTGTGGTGTGGGGTTTGTGTGTGTGGTTTTGTGTGTGTTGTGTGGTGATTGTGTGTTGGGTGTGTGTGTGTGTGTGGTGGTGTGAGTGTGTTTTGTTTTGTGTGTGTAGTGTGTGGTGTGGTGTGTGTGGTGTGTGTGTGGTGTGGGGTGGATGGGTTGGTGTGGTGTTTTTGGGGTGGTTAGGTGTGGTTTTTGGGTGAAAGGGTGTGTGTGTGGGGGGTGGTTTTGGTGTGTGGAGGTTAGGGGTGAGGGTGGGGGTTGTGGGGTGGTGTTTGTTGGGGTTTGGGGTGGGGGTTGAGTGTGGGTTTTTGGGGGGTGGTTTTGGTGGGGTTGGGGTGGTGTTTTGGGGGGGGTTGGTTGTTGGGGTGGGTGGGTTTTTTTGTTGGTGGCGGGCTCACTAGTGGGGTTGCGGGTCTTTCAAGCCCGGCCCCCCTTTTTAACCACGGACTACAAGGACTTTTCCTCCCCCTTGCCCCGTTTTTACATCCCTCATTTTAAAAAATGTATCACCCTTCCACTACGCCTTTTTCAGCTTTTCCCACTTCCTGACACTCTGTGTGTGCTTTGTTTTCTCTAACACACACACACACACACAACAACACACACACACACCCCCCACACACACACACACCAACAAACACACACCCACACACCCCCAACACACACACACACACACACACACCACACACACCACACACACACACACACACACACACACACACACCACACACATACACACACACACCACACACACACACACACACACACTCACCCACCACACACACCACAACACACACACACACACACACACACCCCCACAAAACACACACACACACACACACACACACATCCACACACACAACACACACACACACACACACACACACACACACACACACACACTCACACACACCACACACACCACCCAACCACCACACCAACACACACCACACACACACACACAACCACACACACCCACACACCACCACACACCACACACACACACACCACACCCCACACACACACAAAAAACGTCCGTTACATTAAAAAAAATTTTTTTAAAAAAATGCCCTTTTCTCTTTACCATCCCAATAAACCCTTTTTAGTCAGTAACAAACCCCCTTCACTTGCAATTTTAAAACTGAACCTTCACTTGCAACTCTTAGTAACAAACCCTTCACTTGAAACTTTTAGTACTAAACCCTTTCACTTGAAACCCTTTTAGTAACAAACCCTCATTTGCAACCTTAGTAACTGAACCTTCACTTGCAAACCTAGTAACTAAACCCTTCACTTGCACTCTTAGTAACTAAACCCTTCATTTGCAACCTTAGTAACTGCCTTCACTTGCAACTTTTAGAAACGAACCTTACTGCAACTTTTTAGTAACTGAACCTTCACTTGAAACCTTTTTAAACGAACCTTCATCTTGAAACTCTTATACTGAACCTTCCATTTTCAACTCTTGTAACTAAACCCTTCACTTCAACTCTTAGAACTAACCCCCTTTGCAACCTTAGTAACAACCTTCATTTGCAACTCTTGTAACTGAACCTTCACTTGCAACTCTTAGTAACAAACCCTTCATTTGCAACTCTTAGTAACAAAACCTTCACTTGCAACTCTTAGTAACTGAACCTTCACTTGCAACTCTTAGTAACTGAACCTTCATCTTGCAACTCTTAGTAACTGAACCTTCATCTTGCAACTCTTAGTAACTGAACCTTCACTTGCAACTCTTAGTAACTGAACCTTCACTTGCAACCTTAGTAACTGAACCCACTTGCAACCTTTAGTAATAAACCTTCCTTCAACTCTTAGAAAACAAACCTTCATTTCAATTTTAGTAACTAAAACTTCATTTGCAATCTTAGAACGAACCTTCATTTTGCAACTCTTATAACAAACCCTTCACTTGAAACTCTTAAAACGAACCTTACTTGCAACTCTTATAACTGAACCTTCACTTGCAACTCTTAGTAACTGAACCTTCACTTGCAACTCTTAGTAACTGAACCTTCACTTGCAACTCTTAGTAACTGAACCTTCACTTGCAACTCTTAGTAACTGAACCTTCACTTGCAACTCTTAGTAACTGAACCTTCACTTGCAACTCTTAGTAACTGAACCTTAAATGCAACTTTTATAATGAAACTTCACTTGAAACTCTTAGAAACTGAACCTTCACTTGCAACTCTTAGTAACTGAACCCTTTCACTTCAACCTTAGTAATGAACCCTTCACTTAAACTCTTAGAACTAACCCTTCATTTGCAACTCTTAGTAACTAAAATTTCACTTGCAACTTTTAGTAACAACCTTCATTTGCAACCTTAGAAACTAACCCTTTCACTTCAACTTTTATAACTGAAATTCACTTGCAACTCTTAGAAAATAAACCCTTTTCATTTGAAACCTTTAACTGAACCTTCATTTGCAACTCTTAGTAACTGAACCTTCACTTGCAACTCTTAGTAACTGAACCTTCACTTGCAACTCTTAGTAACTGAACCTTCATTTGCAACCTTAGAACTAAACCCTTTCACTTCAACTCTTAGAACTGAACCTTCACTTGCAACTTTTAGAAACTGAACCTTCACTTCAACCAGAAACGAACCTTCACTTTGCTACTTTTAGTAACTGAACCTTCACTTAAACTTTATAACTGAACCTTCACTTGCAACTTTTAGTAACTGAACCTTCCTTGAAACCCTTTTATAACTAAAACCTTTCACTTGCAACCTTAGTAACTAACCCTTTCCCTTGCAACCTTAGAAACCCCGAACCTTCACTTGCAACTCTTATAACTGAAACTTCACTTGCAACTCTTATAACTGAACCTTCACTTGCAACCTTATAACGAACCTCATTTTGAAACCTTTAACCGAACTTCACTTGAAACCCTTTTAGAAACTGAACCTTCATTTTGCAACTCTTATAATAAACCCTTTCCTTTGAAACCCTTTTATAACTGAATTTTCACTTGAACTCTTAGTAACTGAACCTTCACTTGCAACTCTTAGTAACTGAACCTTCACTTGCAACTCTTAGTAACCGAACCTTCACTTGCAACTCTTAGTAACTGAACCTTCACTTGCAACTCTTAGTAACTGAACCTTCACTTGCAACTCTTAGTAACTGAACCTTCACTTGCAACTCTTAGTAACTGAACCTTCACTTGCAACCCTTTTAAAAACGAACCTTCACTAGTCTCTAGTAACCGAATTTTTACTTGCAACTCTTTAACTAACCTTCACTTTCAATCTTAGTAACCGAACCTTCACAGTAACTTTTTAGAACCAAACCTTCACTTAAACTCTTAGTAACTGAACCTTTCCCTTTGCAACTCTTAGTAACTGAACCTTCATTTGCAACCTTAGTAACGAACCTTCATTTTGCAACTCTTAGAACTGAACCTTCACTTGAAACCTTAGAAACTGAACCTTCATCTTGAAACCCTTTTAGTAACTGAACCTTCACTTGAACTCTTAAAACTAAACCTTCACTTGCAACTCTTATTAAACTGAACCTTCATTTGAAACTCTTATAACTGAACCTTCACTTGCAACTTTTAAACGAACCCTTCACTTGCAACCTTAGAACTGAACCTTCACTTGCAACTTTTTTAGAAACTAAACCCTTTCCCACTGCAACTCTTTACTCGTAAATAAACCAAAATCCTGAGAGATTAACAAACTTTCCTTGTGAGATTCCACCCCCGTGATTCCCATCTTTGGTGTGAGTCCAGTCCTCATGGATTCCACCCCTTGTGAGAACCAGCCCCTAGGGGAATCCATCCTCGTTTGAGCCCCATCCTCGTGAGAGTCCACATCAAGAATCAGTGAGACTTCAATTTTATCTTAGAAGACAGCGGTAATCTCTCTGCACCATCAATTGAACAGTGAACTGGTGTACATGAGAGGGTTAAAGGGATATTTTTCAACCCTCTTCACAACTGAGGGGATAAAAGGGGATATTAAACTCCTCTTCACAGACATGAGAGGGATAAAAGGGGATTTTTTCAACTCCTCTTCACAACATGAGAGGGGGAGCACGGTTTTCAAAAATTACGTAACAAAAAACCCTTTTTGAAAAGGGGTCGAGTTTCACAGGGAGGGAGGGGGTGTATGGGGGTGGTTGTGGGTGGAAAAAGTGGGTATATGAGAGTGGTTGTGGTGGTAAATTGGATGATGAAGGGGGTTGGTGGGAAAAAGGGGGTGATAGGGGGTTTTTGGGTGGGTAAAGGGGATTATGAGAGTAGTTGGGGTGGGCAAAGTAGGTTAGAGGTGGCTTGGGTGGGTAAAATGGGTGATGGGGGTGGCTGGGTGGGTAAGGGGGTTATGAGGGGGCTTTGGGTGGTAAAGTGGGTGATGAGTGTTCTGGGGGGGTAAAGGGGTGATAGGGGGGCTGGGGGTGGGAAAGTGGGTGTATAGGGGGCTGTGGGTGGGTAAATGGGTGTATGGGGTGGCGTGGGGGGTAAAGGGGTGTATGAGGGGGCTGGGGGTGGGTAAAGGGGGTTTTATGAGGTGGCTGTGGGGGGTAAAGTGGGTGTATGAGGGGGGCTGGGGTGGGTAAAGGGGGTGAATGGGGGGGGCGGGGGGTGGGAAAGTGGGTGTATGAGGGTGGCTGTGGTGACGATGATTGCTACTTTAAGCCACCCAGCACCACCCACCGACAAAGGCGCTGAAATCGAGATCGAGGCGATGAACCTTTTAAACGGGGGCTAGCAACCCAGGATAACCCGGGATAACCCGGAAAACCCAGAAAAAACCCGGATAACCCGGATAACCCATAAAAACCCAGTAAACCCCAGGATAACCAGGATAACCCAGGATAACCCGGAAAACCCCAGAATAACCCAGGATAACCCAGTAAACCCGGAAAACCCCAGGATAGCCCAAAATAACCCAAAACCCAGATCCCCCGGATAACCCGGTAACACAATAACCCATATAACCCAGTAAACCCCAGGATAACCCAGGATAACCCAGGATAACCCAGGATAACCCAGAAAAAACCCAGGATAACCCATAAACCCAGGATAACCCGGGATAACCCAATAACCTAGGATAACCCGGAAAACCCGGGAAAAAAACCCAGGATAACCCAGAAAAACCCAGGAAACCCAATAAAACCCCCGGATAACCCAGAAACCCAGTAAACCCGGGATAACCCAGGTAACCCAGGATAACCCAGGATAACCCAGGATAACCCAGGATAACCCAAAATAACCCAGTATAACCCAGTATAACCCAGGATAACCCAGGATAACCCAGTATAACCCAGGATAACCCAGGATAACCCAGGATAACCCAGGATAACCCAGGATAACCCAGGATAACCCAGTATAACCCAGGATAACCCAGGATAACCCAGGATAACCTAGGATAACCCAGGATAACCCAGGATAACCCAGGATAACCCAGGATAACCCAGGATAACCCAGGATAACCCAAAATAACCCAGTATAACCCAGTATAACCCAGGATAACCCAGGATAACCCAGGATAACCCAGTATAACCCAGTATAACCCAGTATAACCCAGGATAACCCAGGATAACCCAGGATAACCCAGTATAACCCAGGATAACCCAGGATAACCCAGTATAACCCAGGATAACCCAGGATAACCCAGGATAACCTAGGATAACCCAGGATAACCCAGGATAACCCAGGATAACCCAGGATAACCCAGTATAACCCAGGATAACCCAGGATAACCCAGTATAACCCAGTATAACCCAGGATAACCCAGTATAACCCAGTATAACCCAGGATAACACAGGATAACCCAGGATAACCCAGGATAACCCAGGATAACCCAGTATAACCCAGTATAACCCAGGATAACCCAGGATAACCCAGGATAACCCAGGATAACCCAGTATAACCCAGGATAACCCAGGATAACCCAGGATAACCCAGGATAACCTAGGATAACCCAGGATAACCCAGGATAACCCAGTATAACCCAGTATAACCTAGGATAACCCAGGATAACCCAGGATAACCCAGGATAACCCAAGAATCCCACTTACCATAGCTAATTCCAACCACAACAGCCTAATCACACAACTCATATATATACACACACACATATATATATATATATATTATATATATATATATATATATATATATATATATATATATATATATATATATATATATAATATATATATAATATAAATATATATAATTATATATATATATATATATATATATATATATAATATATATATATATATATATATATATATAATATATATTATATATATATATATATATAATATATATAATAATATATATATATATGTATATATATATATATATATATATATATATATATATATATATATAATATATATATATATATGTATATATATATATTATTATTATTATCACACTGGCCGATTCCCACCAAGGCAGGGTGGCCCAAAAAAGAAAAACTTTCACCATCATTCACTCCATCACTGTCTTGCCAGAAGGGTGCTTTACACTACAGTTTTTAAACTGCAACATTTAAACCCCTCCTTCAGAGTGCAGGCACTGTACTTCCCATCTCCAGGGCTCAAGTCCGGCCTGCCGGTTTCCCTGAACCCCTTCATAAATGTTACTTTGCTCGCACTCCAACAGCACGTCAAGTATTAAAAACCATTTGTCTCCATTCACTCCTATCAAACACGCTCACGCATGCCTGCTGGAAGTCCAAGCCCCTCGCACACAAAACCTCCTTTACCCCCTCCCTCCAACCTTTCCTAGGCCGACCCCTACCCCGCCTTCCTTCCACTACAGACTGATACACTCTTGAAGTCATTATGTTTCGCTCCATTCTCTCTACATGTCCGAACCACCTCAACAACCCTTCCTCAGCCCTCTGGACAACAGTTTTGGTAATCTCGCACCTCCTCCTAACTTCCAAACTACGAATTCTCTGCATTATATTCACACCACACATTGCCCTCAGACATGACATCTCCACTGCCTCCAGCCTTCTCCTCGCTGCAACATTCATCACCCATGCTTCACACCCATATAAGAGCGTTGGTAAAACTATACTCTCATACATTCCCCTCTTTGCCTCCAAGGACAAAGTTCTTTGTCTCCACAGACTCCTAAGTGCACCACTCACCCTTTTCCCCTCATCAATTCTATGATTCACTTCATCTTTCATAGACCCATCCGCTGACACGTCCACTCCCAAATATCTGAATACATTCACCTCCTCCATACTCTCTCCCTCCAATCTGATATCCAGTCTTTCATCATCTAATATTTTTGTTATCCTCATAACCTTACTCTTTCCTGTATTCACCTTTAATTTTCTTCTTTTGCACACCCTACCAAATTCATCCACCAATCTCTGCAACTTCTCTTCAGAATCTCCCAAGAGCACAGTGTCATCAGCAAAGAGCAACTGTGACAACTCCCACTTTGTGTGTGATTCTTTATCTTTTAACTCCACGCCTCTTGTCAAGACCCTCGCATTTACTTCTCTTACAACCCCATCTATAAATATATTAAACAACCACGGTGACATCACACATCCTTGTCTAAGGCCTACTTTTACTGGGAAATAATTTCCCTCTTTCCTACATACTCTAACTTGAGCCTCACTATCCTCGTAAAAACTCTTCACTGCTTTCAGTAACCTACCTCCTACACCATACACTTGCAACATCTGCCACATTGCCCCCCTATCCCCCCTGTCATACGCCTTTTCCAAATCCATAAATGCCACAAAGACCTCTTTAGCCTTATCTAAATACTGTTCACTTATATGTTTCACTGTAAACACCTGGTCCACACACCCCCTACCTTTCCTAAAGCCTCCTTGTTCATCTGCCTCCGTCTTATATATATATATATAATATATATATATATATATATATATATATATATATATATATATATATATATTATATATATATATATATATATATATATATAATATATATATATATATATATATATATATATATATATAATATATTATATATATATATATATATATACATATAGTCTTAAAAGAGTATATATATAGCCTTGAAAACTAATATACAGTGTTGAAAAATTATGTATATATAATCTTGAAAAGGGTAACATTTTCCTGGCGCTGATGAAGGGAAGTGGATGGTAATGGTGTTAAGGAGGGCCCCTCTCTTTCTATCCTCTCTCACCCCTAACCTTATTACCAGCACACGGAACCCCCATTCAGATTAACCTTATCCAGCTCTTGTGTGTTAGACGTTCCCGTCTAGCTCTTGTGTGTAAGACGTTCCCGTCTAGCTCTTGTGTGTAAGACGTTCCCGTCTAGCTCTTGTGTGTAAGGCGTTCCCGTCTAGCTCTTGTGTGTAAGACGTTCCCGTCTAGCTCTTGTGTGTAAGACGTTCCCGTCTAGCTCTTGTGTGTAAGACGTTCCCGTCTAGCTCTTGTGGTAAGACGTTCCCGTCTAGCTCTTGTGTGTAAGACGTTCCCGTCTAGCTCTTGTGTGTTAGACGTTCCCGTCTAGCTCTTGTGTGTTAGACGTTCCCGTCTAGCTCTTGTGTGTTAGACGTTCCCGTAAGATAGATCACAGCAGATCATGAAACAGAGGTTTTAAAAATTTTGAAAGAGAAAGAGCGAGGGGATGAAAGTCAGGTCGTATATCAGTTTGTCTTGTGTTGCACGAGAGGAAGATGTCAGCTGAAATGACATCAGTGATGTGCTGGGACTACATCCTGACAATAGACTCTCTCTCTCTCTCTCTCTCTCTCTCTCTCTCTCTCTCTCTCTCTCTCTCTCTCTCTCTCTCTCTCTCTCTCTCTCTCTCTCTCTCTCTCTCTCTCTCTCTCTCTCTCTCTCTCTCTCTCTCTCTCTCTCTCTGTCTCTCTCTCTCTCTCTCCTGTGTCTTACCAACGCTCTGGAAGACAATGTTGAACAACAGTCTGTCAGCCTTGAGTCAAGCAGGGATACAAGGAACAGTCCTACACTATATCAAGGAACACCTAAGATCAAGTAACACCTAATTAAGATCAAGGAACACCTAACTAAGATCAAAGAACTAGGTGTTTCTTGATCTTAGGGTGTGAACCTCTTGCAGTGATCAACATATCTCTGGGGAGTGACGGTGCCAGTCAACTGGAGCAGTACAAACATGGTCTCCATGTATAAGCACGGGACAGACGAGATACACCGAATCACAGGCCAATATCATGGACATGTATCCTGTACCGATTATGTTAAATAATAATAATGAAAAAACCAAGGAGGTAGAGCATCTAGAGAAACGGGACTTTTAAACAGAAAGGCAGTCAGAGATTGGTCCCAAATCTGCACACTGCCATAACATCATACTGGAGTGAGAGATATGGGAGGAAGTGTAAAATAAACCCAGGGAGGAGCAGGGGTGCGGTGGGGACAATAAGGGAACACTGTATCAACATCCGGGGTCCCAGACATTTCAACATCTTACCAGAAGATATCAGAAACACTGCTGGAACAAGTGTTGAAGCCTTCAAGAGGAAACTAGACAAGTATCTTCACCAGGTGCCAGATCAACCAGGCTGTGATGGATATATGGGGCAGCGGGCCTCCAGCAGCAACAGCCTGGTTGACCAGGCAAGCACCAGACGAGCCTGGCCCATGGCCGGGCTCAGAGAGTGGATATACTCTCGAAATTCTTCAAAGGTATATCAAAGGAAAGTTATACTAACCTGTTTGAACTCTACGACAGAATAAAGAAAATAGCAAAGACAGACAAGAATGGGTTGACTGCATATTCTTGGGCTGCAGATAAGCATTTGACACTGTACAGCCATGGATACCAGGTAATATTCTACAGTGGATCAAGAAAAACCTAATGAACAGAAGACAGAAAGTAATGGTAAAGGCAGATGTTTCAGGATGGGAAAGTGTGATAAGCGGGGTGAACCAAGGGTCAGTTCTTGGCATTTATTATTCAAACCTACGTAAATGACCAGCCAGAGAGGACTAACTCGTACGTTTCATGGTTAAGCAAATGATTACTGGAGTCTAACCCTATCACGCGCAAAGTCGTGTAATTTGGGAAAGGAGAGAGGCAACCTGAGGTTAAATATAGCTTGAGATGCGAGAAACTACAGATATCACTGAAGGAGAAGGATCGTGGAGGGAACATCACACACAGCATATCTCCAGAGATGCGTATTAAATAACATTTGCAGCTCACACGCACATACTCGACCCCTGCAACCACAATTAGGTGAGTACACACACACACACCCTCTCTCTCTCTCTCTCTCTCTCTCTCTCTCTCTCTCTCTCTCTCTCTCTCTCTCTCTCTCTCTCTCTCTCTCTCTCTCTCTCTCTCTCTCTCTCTCTTTCTCTCTCTCTCTTTTTTTTTTACACAGGGTTTGACAAGGTTAAGGATCCCTAACTTTATTGACAAGCTATTTACAGGTTAAGGGTTCCTAACTTTATTGGCAAGCTAAGAGCTGTTACCTATATCAGCTCATTTGAAAGCATTTTTATTGTTATGAGACATACAAGTAGGGAACAGGATGAAGTTGGAGCCATCTGTGGGCCAGCATTTTCATTTGATCAACTGACTTTATCTCGATGACATCATTATGCTGTACGAATGTGTTCCATACTCGAGTCATCCTGGGTATGTATGATCTCAGATGGAGTGATGTCCTGGAGAAGGGTACAGCCAGAGTGAAGTTGCTGCTTTCTGCCCGTCTTGTGGCATAAAAGCTTGTTTCATGCTGTCCTCGAAGTGGATCCAAGTGAGGTATTTTGACAATATTGGCCTTGTACATAACAGTAAGGCCACCCACATCCCTCCTATGTTGAAGGCTCTGCTGAAATGACAGATCTATCCAAGATGGGTCCAGGCGAGAGATGAGACGTCTTGCTCTGTTCTCTACTCTGTCAAGCAGTCGCAGATGAGAGGTGGGGCAGGCAAACCAAGAAAGTGGAGCATACTCAAGGTGTGAGCGTACTTGTGCCTCGTACAGGATCTTGCAACCCTACTGTCAAGCAGATGCGAGATACGGCGAAGTGCTGTAAGCTTCTGGCTGCCTTGTTTGCAAGATTTACAACATGGTTCTTCATGGTTAGTTTGGAGTCAAATTTCACCCCAAGGATATCAACTTCTTCTCCAGGTGCCAACACCCTCCCATTCATCCTTACTACTGCACCGGCATTACCATCATGGTGCCTAGAGACGATCATCATTTGCATTTTCTCAGGTGCAAATGTTACCTGCCATCTATTTCCCCAAGCAGATATAGCTCTCAGCTGGTGATTGATGTAGCTTAGAGCAGCTGGCATTTCTCTCTCTCTCTCTCTCTCTCTCTCTCTCTCTCTCTCTCTCTCTGGACTCACATTTGAGAAAGATAAAAGAGAGAGAGACAAATAAAAGTGGTAAACTTGCTCTCACACCTGAGTGTCGAGGCGGAAGCGATAGTTTGGCAGGAAAATGAAACGATCACAGCTCAAGCGTCGTTATCTTGTGTCATGCTGATGTTATCTTGTGTCATGCTGATGTTATCTTGTGTCATGCTGATGTTATCTTGTGTCAGACTGATGTTATCTTGTGTCAGACTGACGTTATCTTGTGTCAGACTGATGTTATCTTGTGTCAGACTGATGTTATCTTGTGTCATACTGATGTTATCTTGTGTCAGACTGATGTTACCTTGTGTCAGACTGATGTTATCTTGTGTCAGACTGATGTTATCTTGTATCAGACTGATGTTATCTTGTGTGAGACTGTTATCTTTTGTCAGACTGATGTTATCTTGTGTCAGAACGATATTATATTGTGTCTGATGTTATCTTGTGTCAGACCGATATTATATTGTGTCAGACTGATGTTATCTTGTGTCAGACCGATATTATATTGTGTCTGTCTGATGTTATCTTGTGACAGACTGATGTTATCATGTGTCAGACTGTTATCTTGTGTCAGACTGATGTTATCTTGTGTCAGGCTGATGTTATCTTGAGTCGGACTGATGTTTTCTTGTGTCAGACCGATGTTATCTTGTGTCAGACTGATGTTATCTTGTGTCAGACTGATGTTATCTTGTGTCAGACTGATGTTATCTTGTGTCAGACTGATGTTATCTTGTGTCAGACTGATATTATCTTGTTTTCAGACTGATGTTATCTTGTGTCAGACTGATGTTATCTTGTGTCAGACTGATGTTATCTTGTGTCAGACTGATGTTATCTTGTGTCAGACTGATGTTATCTTGTGTCAGACTGATGTTATCAATACATTCTGCCTCTCCTACCCAACCTTCACTTCCTTCACTGCCTCACACCAGGTAATGTATGGAGATATTAAGCCGCTTACACAGCACCACCACCACAACAGTCTCGAGAGGCTGGACCATACCACCTCCACCACCACACCATCTCCACCACCACACCACCTCCACCACCACACCACCTCCACCACCTCCACCACCCCCCACCACCACACCACCTCCACCACCACACCACCTCCACCACCACACCACCTCCACCACCACACCACCTCCACCACCACACCACCTCCACCACCACACCACCTCCACCACCACACCACCTCCACCACCACACCACCTCCCCACCTCCACCACCTCCACCACCTCCACCACCTCCACCACTCCACCACCTCCACCACCACACCACCCTCGCCACCACACCACCTCCACCACCACACCACCTCCACCACAAAAACCACCTCCACCACAAAAACCACCTCCACCACCACACCGCCTCCATCACCACACCACCTCCACCACCACACCACCTCCACCACAACACCACCTCCACCACAACACCACCTCCACCACCACACCGCCTCCACCACCACACCACCTCCACCACAACACCACCTCCACCAATACACCACCCTCACCACCACACCACCTCCACTACCATACCACCTCGACCACACCAACTCCTCCCCCAACACCACCACGGCAACCACAACACCACCTCTAGCACCACCAGTGGCACACTGGGCTCACGATATAAGAAACAAGCATCGAACAGGGAACCTGGTCAAGTATTCTCCTCACACCTGCTGTCCCTAGTCTCTTAATAGTAAATAGGTACCTGGGCGATAGCTGACTCTTGTGGTTGTCATCCTGGGGGTGGGGAGGGAAGGTAGTACAACTTAGATAGAGAAGGACTTTGAAATGAGCTAAGTTAGCAGGTTTCACCACCACCACTACTACAACTACCACCACCAACACCACCAGACAGATAAGGTCACTCCACCACTACTACAACTACCACCACCACTACTACAACTACCAACACCACTACTACAACTACCACCACCACCACCACCAGACAGATAAGGTCACTCCACCACTACTACAACTACCACCACCACTACTACAACTACCACCACCACTACTACAACCACCACCACCACCACCACCACCACCACCACCACCACCACCACCACCACCACCACCACCAGACAGATAAGGTCACTCCACAGGTTTGTATCATCTGCGAATGCTACCACAATAAGTTTGAAAATATAAGCAATGCTTTCCGGTGTACAGTTCAGCGGCCAGAATGATCATGAAGTATAACGAAGGGAAGACATGACAGATCCGGGAGGTAATAATATCGGTCAACCTTCCTTTCAATGAACACAATAAGGCAAATATCACGACAACCATGAAAATGACGGGGAGGATAATGAAAACTTTCAAAACGAGTGAAAGATTGCCAATGGTGACACTATGTAAGTCTCTTGAAACCTCTCGTGTAGAGTTTTGTTCAGTGTTGACGGCCCCGTTGAAAGGGAGGAAATATCAGAGCTGGAATACAGAGGTCATTTACATCCTTCATGGAGCCAATAAAGCATTTAAATTATTGGGAACGTCTCAGAACACTGTAAAGCAGGCCCCGCTTTTACACCATTTCACTAATGCAGCGGTTTTCATTTATTCAGACTTCTTATAATAAATATATTCACCGGTCGCTGTAAGCTAAGGTCGAAAATATTTTAAGGTAAGCAATGTGTTGTTAGGCCTACCTCTATTGTCACTTAATATATGACAGCCTAAACACGTTATCAGGCTTTCATATGCAAATGAAAGTTAAAAAAGGCTATGTTTCATATTACAGCAGTCGCTCGGAACCTAACCAGGTGTATAACTGGAGCACTCCTGTATATATTGACGTGGAAAATACTTGAGAGCATAGTTCCAGGTCTGCACACTGCCATAACAACATGCTGGAGTAAGAAATATGGGAGGAAGTGCAAAATAAACCTGGTGAAAAGTAGGGTGCTGTGGGCACGATAAGGGAACTCTGTATCAACATCCGTGACCCCAAGATTATTCAGCATCCTTCCCGAAGATAACAGAAACACTGCTGGAACAAGTGTAGAAGTCTTCAAGAGGAAACTCGACACGTATCTTTACCAGGTGCCAGATCAACCAGGCTGTGGTGGATATGTTGGGGCAGTGGGCATACAGCAGCAACAGCCTGGTTGACCAAGCTAGTACCAGACGAGCCTGGTCCATGCCCGGGCTCAGGGAATAGAAACACTCTCGAAATTCATCAAAGGTATATCAAAGGTATGACAACCGCGAAAACCACTACCATCACGACTACTGCACTGCTTTACCTCCACTAGTACCACACACTACTACTACCTCCACTAGTACCACACACTACTACTACCTAAACTAGTACCACACACTACTACTACCTCCACTAGTACCACACACTACTACTACCTCCACTAGTACCACACATTACTACTATCTCCACTAGTACCACACACTACTACTACCTCCACTAGTACCACACACTACTACTACCTCCACTAGTACCACACACTACTACTACCTCCACTAGTACCACACACTACTACTATCTCCACTAGTACCACACACTACTACTACCTCCACTAGTACCACACACTACTACTACCTCCACTAGTACCACACACTACTACTACCTCCACTACTACCACACACTACTACTACCTCCACTAGTACCACACACTACTACTACCTCCACTAAATTACCCACACACTACTACTACCTCCACTAGTACCACCCACTACTACTACCTCCACTAGTACCACACACTACTACTACCTCCACTAGTACCACACACTACTACTACCTCCACTAGTACCACACACTACTACTACCTCCACTAGTACCACACACTACTACTACCTCCACTAGTACCACACACTACTACTACCTCCACTAGTACCACACACTACTACTACCTTCACTAGTACCACACACTACTACTACCTCCACTACTACCACACACTACTACTACCTCCACTAGTACCACACACTACTACTACCTCCACTAGTACCACACACTACTACTACGTCCACTAGTACCACACACTACTACTACCTCCCACTAGTACCACCACACTACTACTACCTCCACTAGTACCACACACTACTACTACCTCCACTAGTACCACACACTGCTACTACCTCCACTAGTACCACCCACTACTACTACCTCCACTAGTACCACACACTACTACTACCTCCACTAGTACCACACACTACTACTACCTCCACTAGTACCACACACTACTACTACCTCCACTAGTACCACACACTACTACTACCTCCACTAGTACCACACACTACTACTACCTCCACTAGTACCACACACTATCTACTACCTCCACTAGTACCACACACTACTACTACCTCCACTAGTACCACACACTACTACTACCCCACACTAGTACCACACACTACTACTACCTCCACTAGTACCACACACTACTACTACCTCCACTAGTACCACACACTACTACTACCTCCACTAGTACCACACACTACTACTACCTCCACTAGTACCACACACTACTACTACCTTTCCCCTAGTACCACACACTACTACTACCTCCACTAGTACCACACACTACTACTACCTCCACTAGTACCACACACTATTACTACCTCCACTAGTACCACACACTACTACTACCCCCACTAGTACCACACACTACTACTACCTCCACTAGTAGCACACAATACTACTACCCCCACTAGTACCACACACTACTACTACCTCCACTAGTACCACACACTACTACTACCTCCACTAGTACCACACACTACTACTACTTGAAATACTACCACGACCACCACCTCCAATAGCATTTACAACAACCACTACTACTACTGCTACTACTACCACTACTACCACTACCACTACCACTACTTCACTACATCTACTAGCACCACAACCACCATCACCACCACCTCCCACAAACCACGCTAACTCACAACCCCGTCCACTATACTTCTACCCCCACCACCCATTCCCCACAGTCACTCCCTTCCCCCCACCACCCATTTCCCCACAGTCACTCCCCCCCCACCTTCCACTCTGATCACTGTCATGATTTACTGTACAGGAAAGAATAACTCGGGAAGAAAATAGGAGGTAGGAGGGTGAGGCGAGAGGGGTGGGGGTGTGGGGTGTGGGGTGGGGGGGTGAGGGGTGAGGGGTGGTGGTAAGGGGTGAGGGGTTAAGGGTGAGGGGTTTGGGGTGAGGGGTGAGGGGTACAGAGGGGAGGAGAGAGGGGATAGGAGTGGGCTAAGAGGAGGGGGGACATATAGGGGATAGAAAGGGGGGGGGATGGGGGCCTGTGGTGGGGGGGTGTGGGATCTGAGGAGAGGGAGAGGTCGGGTCTGTGGAGGAGTGGTATCTTCGGGGGAGGGAAGAGTGGGAGCTGAAGAGAGGGATTGGTGGGGGTCTGAGGAAGGGGAGGGCTGGAGTCTGTGAGTGGGGGCCGGAAAGAGGGTCTGAGGGAGAGGGAGGGGGTCTGAGGGAGAGGGAGGGGGTCTGAGGCAGAGGGAGGGGGTCTGAGACAGAGGGAGAGGGTCTGAGGGAGAGGGAGGGGTCTGATGGAGGGGAAGGGGGTCTGAGAGAGGGGGAGGGGGTCTGAGGGAGAGGGAGGGGGTCTGAGGGAGGGGGTCTGAGAGAGAGGGAGGGGGTCTGAAGCAGAGAGAGAAGGTCTGAGGCAGAGGGGGGGGGTCTGAGGCAGAGGGAGGGGGTCTGAGAGAGAGGGAGGGGGTCTGAGGCAGAGAGAGAAGGTCTGAGGCAGAGGGAGGGGGTCTGAGGCAGAGGGAGGGGGTCTGAGGGAGAGGGAGGGGGGCTGAGGAAGATTGAGGGGGTCTGAGGAAGAGGGAGGGGGTCTGAGGCAGAGGAGGGGTCTGAGGGAGAGGGAGGGGATCTGAGGGAGAGAGAGGGGGTCTGAGAGAGAGGGAGGGGGTCTGAGGGAGAGGGAGGGGGTCTGAGGGAGAGGGAGGGGGTCTGAGAGAGAGGGAGGGGGTCTGAGGCAGAGGGAGGAGGTCTGAGGCAGAGGGAGGGGGTCTGAGGGAGAGGGAGGGGGTCTGAGGCAGAGGGAGGGGGTCTGTGGGAGAGGAGGGGGTCTGAGGCAGAGGGAGGGGGTCTGAGGCAGAGGGAGGGGGATCTGAGGGTGAGGGAGGGGGTCTGAGGGAGGGGAAGGGGGTCTGAGGCAGAGGGAGAAGGTCTGAGGCAGAGGGAGGGGGTCTGAGGTAGAGGGAGGGGGTCTGAGGGAGATGGAGGGGGTCTGAGGGAGATTGAGGGGGTCTGAGGAAGAGGGAGGGGGTCTGAGGCAGAGGGAGGGGTCTGAGGGAGAGGGAGGGGGTCTCAGGGATAGGGAGGGGGTCTGAGAGAGAGGGGGGGGGTCTGAGGCAGAGGGAGGAGGTCTGAGGCAGAGGGAGGGGGGTTTGAGGGAGAGGGAGGGGGTCTGAGAGAGAGGAGGGGGTCTGTGGGAGGGGGAGGGGGTCTGAGGCAGAGGGAGGGGGTCTGAGGCAGAGTGAGGGGGTCTGAGGGGTGAGGGAGGGGTCTGAGGGAGGGGGAGGGGGTCTGAGGCAGAGGGAGGGGGTCTGGGGCAGAGGGGGGGGATCTGAGGAAAAGGGGGGGGGTCTGAGGCAGAGGGGGGGGGTTTTGCAGTTTTATGGTGGTGGTAGTACTGATTGGTGGGGGTCTGGGGAAAGGGGGGTTTTCCTGGATTTAAACCGGGTTTTACCGGGAGGTTTTTCCCGGGGAAAAAACGCCCCCGCGGCCCGGTCCAAGGGCCAGGCCTCCCCGGGGGGGTCAGGGCCCGATCAACTAGGCTGTTACTGCTGGGGCCCCACGCAGTCCCAAAAGTTTCGAGCCCGCCCCGCTGATCCGGCACTAACTTTAGGTTCTGTCCCCAAATCTCTCTTGAGGAGGGGGGTTTTTTTTTTTTTTTTTTTTTTTAGGCAATTCCCCCAAAAGCTTGATGGGGGGTGTTAAACAGTTTTTTGGGGCCCCCCGGGGAATTATGGTGTTTTCCCTTAGTGTACCAATGGGGCCCCTTTTCTTTTTTAAATTTTGGGGGGGTTTTTTTTCGCCTTCCCAGGGCTTTTTCTTTTGTAGGGGGTGATTTTTTGTGTGCAGATTTGGGGGCCATTCCCCTTCCCCAAGGGTTTTCCAAGTGTAGATTATGGAAAATAAACTCTCCCTCCCGGTTCCAACGGTACAAGCAAGTGCTTTTCCAAACGTTCCCCGTGTTAAGGTTTCTTGACAGAACTTATACGTGCAGTAAAGGATCTCTGTACACTCTCTAGATCTGCGATTTCACCTGCTTTGAATGGAGATGTTAATGTACAGCAGTATTCCAGCCTAGAGAGAACAAGTGATTTGAAAAGGATCATCATGGGCTTGGCATCTCTCGTTTTGAAAGTTCTCATTATCCATCCTATCATTTTCTTTGCACGTGCGATCGTGGCACTGTTGTGATCCTTGAAAGTGAGATCCTCAGAGGGATCTGTGAGTGAGGGGTCGGAAAGAGGGGTCTGAGGGAGAGGGAGGGGGTCTGAGGGAGAGGGTTGGGGTCTGAGGGAGAGGGAGGGGGTCTGAGGCAGAGGGAGGGGGTCTGAGACGAGGGAGAGGGTCTGAGGGAGAGTGAGGGGTCTGAGGGAGGGGGAGGGGGTCTGAGGCAGAGGGAGGGGGTCTGAGGGAGAGGAAGGGGGTCTAAGGGAGAGGGAGGGGGTCTGATGGAGAGGAGGGGGCCTAAGGGAGAGAGGGGGTCTGAGGAAGAGGGAGGGGGGTCTGAGGCAGAGGGAGGGGGTCTGAGGGAGAGGGAGGGGGTCTAAGGGAGAGGGAGGGGGTCTGAGGTGGCGGGAGGGGGTCTGAGGGAGTAGGGAGGGGGGTCTAAGGGAGGAGGGAGGGGGTCTGAGGGAGAGGGAGGGGGAAAGGCTGAGGTAGAGGGAGGGGGTCTGAGGGAGAGAGAGGGAGTCTGAGGCAGAGGGAGGAGGGGTTAAGGGGGAGGGAGGGGGTCTGAGGGAGAGGGAGGGGGTCTGAGGAAGAGGGAGGGGTCTGAGGGAGAGGTTGGGGGTCCGAGGGATAGGGAGGGGGGTCTGAGGGGGGGCGGTAGGAGAGTTGTACAAATTAGAACAGTTTCCAGCCTCCTGGCCGCCTCTGCTTCCCCTTTCTTTCCTTCAAGACTGATTTATGGCAGTGAGCGGAAGTCTTAAAGGCTTACCACCGCCTTCTCTCCATTAGATTGTTTAGTAGTGTTCTTAGTACGGAGTGGTGGTAGTGGTGGTAGTGGTGGTAGTGCCGAGTGATGGTTGTAGTAGTGGTGAGTGCTGCAGTTGTTATGGTGGTGGTAGTGGTGGTAGTGGTGGTAGTGGTGGTAGTACCGAGTGATGGTTGTAGTAGTGGTGAGTGCTGCAGTTGTTATGGTGGTGGTAGTACTGAGTGATGGTTGTAGTAGTGGTGAGTGCTGCAGTTGTTATGGTGGTGGTTGTACTGAGTGATGGTTGTAGTAGTGGTGAGTGCTGCAGTTGTTATGGTGGTGGTTGTAACGTTATGGTTCACTCTCACGCTCACGACTCGCTGACTCAAGACAGATGTCACGGGAGGAGAGAAGAGAGATCAGTAAATACAGTGAGGGGAAACAGAGGTCTTGGCTGTCGAGAAGATAGAGAAAAAAAAGGGAAGAGAGCGCGAGGAAGTGAAAGTGAGAATTTATTTTGGAAATAAAAACTGGGACTGAAAATTTTCCTAAACAGAAAAAACCTTTTAATGACTAAAGCATCGTCCGGTTTACATTAAGTATTTATAATAATCAAGCCTTTTTTTTATATCTAAATTTAAAAAATTGCTGAGGTTTTGGGTTAGAAAAAAATTAGAATTATTGTAATCATAGTTTCCTCTTGAGTCCTAAGTTATTTTTTACGAAATTGTGCCATTTCTTCCAGTCAAGCCAGAGTGTCTTGATTGGAACCCTGAGGGACTTAACCGGCTACATACACTGACAAAAACCTCTGTGAATTCTTCTAGTCCACTTGACTGCAAACAACTGTGAAAGTCAACTAACTCAAACTCCGCTGTCCTGAACCAGCCATTCTATCAAAGTCATCTCATTCACCTCTTGCGTCTCCGAGACTCTCAGTCTGCTGGCTTCACTGCATCGTCAGAGGTTCACTCAGCTCTGGAGCAGTGTTCTGCTGGATTACACCCTCATCTTCCCACGAGTGTTCTTGGCTAGTCTGCCACGAGTGTTCTTTGCTAATCGGCCATGATGTTTTTCTTGCTATTCCTGCCACGAGTGTTCTATGCTGGTGTGCCACGAGTGTTCTTAGGGCTATCTGCCACGGATGTTCTTGGCTAGTCTGCCACGAGTGTTCTTGGCTAGTCTGCCATGAGTGTTCTTGGCTAGTCTGCCACGAGTGTTCTTGGCTAGTCTGCCACGAGTGTTCTTGGCTAGTCTGCCACGAGTGTTCTTGGCTAATCTGCCATGAGTGTCCTTGGCTAGTCTGCCACGAGTGTTCTTGGCTAGTCTGCCACGAGTGTTCTTGGCTAGTCTGCTCTCTGCACATAGCTTCAACTTTCCACAACGTTTCGGTCCGACTTAGGCCACATACAAGCCCCATAACATAGCAATGTAAGGTAGCCAGTATATACAGGAGAAAGCGATAGGGACAGGACAAAAATAGTAAGAAAGAAGTGGATAAGTAGTGATAGAAGTAATGCTGGTAGTGTAAGTAGCAGTGGTAGTAGTAAGTAGCAGTAATAATGGAGTCTAAGGACAAGAGAAAAGAAGTCGTGATGAATGGTTTTGAAAGCCGACAAGTTGAAGAACTGAGACACTTATGCAACATATGTGAATGTTTATTGAAGAAACGTTTCGCCACACAGTGGCTTCATCAGTAAAATACAAAGTAGAAATGGGCAAGGAGAGGAGAATCGAGGTAAATCATCCTCAACCTGGAAACGATGTTTTCAGTCCATCAGATTGATGACTGAACACATCGATTTTTCCGGTTGAGGGACTTCAACCCTGTGCTACTTTCCTGCTTCAACACTTGCTACATCCTGCATCAACACTTGCTACAATCCTGCATCAACACTTCGTAATTCCTGCTTCAAACCACTTCTACTTCCTGCTTCAACACTTTGTCTACTCTTCCACTGACTCTTCACAAGTCCCCGTCCAGTCACAGTACAAGTGTACACATACTTTTCAGAAGCAGAGTGTAACTCCTCCTCCACTCCATCATGAGGGAGTACTCTCCCCTCCACTCCATCAATGAGGAGTACTCTCCTCCACTTCCCAGCATAGGAGTAACTCCCTCCACTCCAATCATGAGGGAGTACCTCCTCCACCCACTCCATCATGAGGGAGTACTCTCTCTCCCTCCATCATGAGGGAGTACTCTCTCCTCCCCTCGCATCATGAGGGAGTACCTCCTCCACTCCAAACATGAGGGAGTACTCTCTCCACTCCATCATGAGGGAGTACTCTCGCTCCAACCACTCCCACTCCAGCAAGAGGAGTACTCTCCTCCACTCCACATGAGTAGTACTCTCCTCACTCCACTCCATCATGAGGGATTACTCTCCTCCTCTTCCATCATGAGGGAGTACCCCTCCACCACTCAGCATGAGGGGATACTACCTCCTTCCCACTCTCATCATGAGGGAGTAATCCTCCCTCCACTCCAGCATGGAGGTAGTACTCTCCTCCACTCCAACATGAGGGACTGTACCTCCTCCACTCCATCATGAGGGAGTACACTCCGTCCACTACTCCATCAAGAGGGAGTACTCTCCTCCACTCCATCATGAGAGGAGTACTCTCCTCACACTCAAGCATGGAGTGTAGTACTCTCCTCCACTCCATCATGATGGAGTACTCTCCCTCCACTCCAGCATGAGGGAGTACTCACCTCCACTCCAGCATGAGGATTACTCTCCTCCACTCCAGCATTAGTGAGTACGCTCCTCCACTCGCAGCAAAGTGAGTACTCTCCTCCACTCCATCATGAGGAGTACTCTCCTCCACTCCATCATGAGGGATTACTCTCCGCTCCACACAAGCATGAGGGAGTAACACTTTTTCCCCTCCTCCACTCCATCATGAGGGAGAACTCTCCTCCACACAAGCATGAGGGAGTACTCTCCTCCACTCCATCATGAGGGAGTACTCTCCTCCACTCCATCATGAGGGAGTACTCTCCTCCACTCCATCATGAGGTGAGTACACTCCCTCCACTCAAGCATTAAAGGAGTACTCTCCTCCACCCCTTCCAACATGAGGGAGTACTCGACCTCCACTCCATCATTAGGGAGTACTCTCCTCCACTCCAGCATGAGGGAGTACTTCCCTCCACTCCATCAAGAGGGAGTACTTCTCCCTCCACTCCATCATGAGTGAGTACTCCCTCACTCCAACCCAGCAGAGGGAGCACTCTCCTCCACTCCAAGCATGAGGGAGTACTCCTCCTCCACTCCACATGAGGGAGTACTCTCCTCCACTTCCATCAATGAGGTAGTACTCTCCCTCCTCCACTCCAGCATGAGGGAGCAGCTCTCCTCCACTCCATCTAGGAGTACTCTCCTCCACTCCACATGATGGAGTAACTCTCCCTCCACTCCAACATGAGGGAGTACACTCCTCCACTCCATCATGAGGGATACTCTCCTCCACTCCATCAGGGAGTACTCCTCCATTCCACTCCAGCCATGAGGGAGTACTCTCCTCCACTCCATCATGAGGGAGTACTCTCCTCCACTCCATCATGAGGGAGTACTCTCCTCCACTCCAGCATGAGGGAGTACTCTCCTCCACTCCATCATGAGGGAGTACTCTCCTCCACACCATCATGAGGGATCCACTATCCTCCACTCCATCATGAGGGAGTACTCTCCTCCACTCCATCATGAGGGAGTACTCTCCTCCACTCCATCATGAGGAGGTACTCTCCTCCCACTCAATCATGAGGAGTACCTCTCCTCCACCTCCATCATGAGGGAGTACTCTCCCTTCCCAACTCCATCATGAGGGAGTACTCTCCCTCCACTCCAGCATGAGGGAGTAACTCTCCTCCACTCTCCATCCAAGCAGGGAGTAACTCTCCTCCACCCCTCCAGCATGAGAGTACTCTCCTCCACTCACTCCATCATGAGGGAGTACACTCCTCCACCCACTTCCATCATGAGGAGAACTCTCCTCCACTCCAGCATGAGGGAGTACTCTCCTCCACTCCATCATGAGGGAGTACTCTCCTCCACTCCAGCATGAGGGAGTACTCTCCTCCACTCCATCATGAGGGAGTACTCTCCTCCACTCCAGGCAGATGGAAGTAACTCCTCCTCGCACTCCATCATGAGGGAGTACTCTCCTCCACTCCAGCATGAGGGAGTACTCTCCTCCACTCCATCATGAGGGAGTACTCTCCTCCACTCCATCATGAGGGAGTACTCTCCTCCACTCCATCATGAGGGAGTACTCTCCTCCACACCATCATGTGGAGACTCTCCTTTCCACTTCCAGCTATTGAGGAGGTACTCTCCTCCAACTTCCATCATTAGGAGTACTCTTCTTCTCTCTTCACTCCACTCCAGCCATGAGGGATACTCTCCCCACTCCATCAGAGGGAGAAATCATCCTCCACTCCAGCATGAGGAGTACACTCCTCCACCCATCATGAGTGAGTACTCCTCCATCGCACTCCATCATGAGGAGTACTCTCCTCCACTCAGCATGAGAGAGTACTCTCCTCCACTCCACCATGAAGGAGTACTCTCCTCCACTCCAGCATGATGGAATACTCTCCTCCACTCCATCACGAGGGAGTACTCTCTCCACTCCTTCATGAGGGAGTACTCCTCCCTTCCACTCTCCATCATGAGGGATCATTCTCCCTCCATTCCATCACGATGGAGTACTCTCTGCCACTGCCTTACATGAGTGATCACTAATCCTCCACTCCATCATGATGAGTACACTCCTCCACTCCATCATGAGGAGTACTCTCCCTCCACACCAACCAATGAGGGAGTACTCACCTCCACTCCAGCATGAGGGAGTACTCTCCTCCACTCAGCATGAGAGAGTACTCTCCTCCACTCCAGCATGATGGAATACTCTCCTCCACTCCATCATGAGGGAGTACTCTCTGCCACTCCTTCATGAGGGAGTACTCTCCTCCACTCAGCATGAGAGAGTACTCATCCTCCACCGGCATCATGAGAGTAACCCTGCCACTCCTTCATGATGATCACTATCCTCCACTCCATCATGAGAGATCACTCTCCTTCACTCCAGCATGATGGAATACTCTCCTCCACTCCATCATAAGGGAGTACTCTCCTCCACTCCATCGTGAGGGAGTACTCTTCTCCACTCCAGCATGATGGAGTACTCTCCTCCACTCCATCATGAGGGAGTAGTCTCCTCCACTCCATCATGAGGGAGCACTCTTCTCCACTCCATCATGAGGGAGTAGTCTCCTCCCCTCCATCATGAGGG
This sequence comes from Cherax quadricarinatus, assembly GCF_026875155.1. Classification (NCBI taxonomy): domain Eukaryota; kingdom Metazoa; phylum Arthropoda; class Malacostraca; order Decapoda; family Parastacidae; genus Cherax; species Cherax quadricarinatus. Next base: position 73,900,316 of record NC_069409.1, read on the forward strand.
AGCACTCTCCTCTACTCCATCATAAGGGAGTACTCTCCTCCACTCCAGCATGATAGAGTACTCTCCTCCACTCCATCGTGAGGGAGTACTCTACTCCACTCCAGCATGATGGAGTACTCTTCTCTCACTCCAAGCATGATGGAGTACACCCTCCCTTCCATCATGAGGGAGAAGTCTCCTCCACTCCATCATGAGGGAAGCACTCTTCTCCACTACCAACATGAGGGAAGTCTATCTCCACTCCATCATGAGGAAGCACTCTCCTCCACTCTACTCCATCATAAGGGAGTACACTCCTCCCACTCCGCCATGATAAGTACTTCCTCCTCCACTCCATCGTGAGGGAGTAACTCTCTTCTCCACTCCATCCTGAAGGAGTACTCTCCTCCCAATCCATCATGAGGGATTATCTCCTCGCCCGATCCATCATGAGGAGATTACTCTCTCCACTCCATCCATGAGGGAGCACTCTACCACCCCCCCCTCCCATCACACACGTCATGTAGGACGACACAGACCTCAGAAGTAATCCAACTTGTCAGCAGTTCCCATTAAAAATCTATTGTTCAGTGAGTTGATGGTGAACTGTAGGAGGTACCATTACTGTTGTGAGTGAGTGTGTGTGTACTCACCTATTTGTGGTTGCAGGGTCGAGTTTTAGCTCCTGGCCGCCGCCTTTTCCAACCGGTTGCTACTGGGCCCTCTCTCTCCCCGCTCCATGAGCCTTTATCAAACCTCGTCTTAAAAACTGTGTATGGTTCCCTTGCCTACACACGTTCAATTTTCTAGCTAATCCACTGCCTTACAACTCTATGACTGAAGAAAAAACTTCCTAATATCTCTCTGACTCATTTGTGCTTCAACTTCCAATTGTGGCCCTCTTGTTTCCTGTGTCCCCTCGCCTGAAATATCCCTGACTTTTGTCCACTTGTCAATGCCACGCAGTATTTTATATGTCGTAACATGTCTTTCCCCGACCCTCTGTCCTTCATGTCGTCAGGCCGATTTCTTCCCTTATAGCTTTCTTCATAGACATTCCCCCCTTAGCTCTTGAACTAAACTTGTCGGCAAACCTTATGTACTTCTCTATGTTACTTGACGTCATTATCACTGCGGTTCCAAACAGGTGCCTGCATACTCCATATGGGCCTGACATACACGTGTAACAGTGTCTTGAACGAATATCCTTACTAAGGTATCGGAATGCTGTTCTCAGGTTTTGCTGCAGGCGCCCAAATGCTGCAGCAGTATCTGTTGATGTGTGCTTCCGGAGACATGCCGGTGTTATACTCACACCCCAAGATCTTTCTCCTTGAGTGGTTTTGCATCTAGGCCACCTAGCCTATACCTGGTCTGTGGTCCTTCTGTGCCCTTTCCTAGCTCATGACTTTGCATTTGGGCAAGGATTAATTCGAGAAGGCCATTTTGCTGGAACAGGTGTCCAGTCGTCCAGGTCTCTCTGAAGTCCAGCCTGGTCCTCATCAATTTTAAATTTTTTCTCCCCATTAACTTCACATCAAACTGCAAACAAGGACTCTCTGAGTCTAACCCTTCCATCATGTCGTACACATATACCAAAATAGCACTGGTCCAAGGACCGACCCCTTGGGACCCGCTCGTCACAGATGCCCACCTGGTGTTACATCATTACGTACCATGACTCGTTGTTGCCTCCTGTCCTTATTCTCTGATCCCCATTCAGTGCCCTTCCGTTATATGCTCCGAGATGCTCTCGCTTCAGCACTAATCTCTGTGAGGAACAGTGTCAAAGGCCTTCTGCAGTCCAAGAAGAAGCAATCAACCCCACCCCTCTCTCCTCGTGTCTTCATTCTGTTAATTTATCATAAAACTCCAGAAGGTTGTGACACATATTTGCCTTCAGGAATCTGTGCTGGTTTGCATTCTAACTCTTGTTCCGTTTCCAGGTGCTCACCACTCTCCTCCTGATAAACCTTTTCAAACTAGTTGCCTCTATACACGTCAATGACACAGGTCTAAAGTTTAGTGCCTCTTGTCTGTCTTCCTTTTTAAAAATGGGACTACAATTGCCCCGTCTTCCATACCTCAGTAGTTGCCCATTTCCAGAGACTTGTTGAAGATTGTGGAAAGTGCACACACAACATATCTGCTTCCCTGCTCAAAGGACCCCGGGGAAGATGTTTCCGGTCGCCAATGCCTTGAGGTAAATCGATGTCCCTTAGCAGTTTTCTTCACCTCCACCTCATCTGTATGTAATTGTCGTCCAACCACTAGTTGGGTATTCCTTGCTGGTGTCCCCATCTGATCCGTCCCCCCAGAGTCCTTACTGTCTCAACTGTAAATACTTTCCTTAAAAAATCTCGTGTTGACTCCACACATACCTCATGATCGTTTTTTGGTGAGTTCTCCACCTTCTTTACCTCAGCCTTATCCCCTGGTCCTGACTGTTGTTCTTCCTCCTAATGTTGCTTATACACAGTTTCGGGTCAGATTTGACTTCGATCTATTCTTTTTCATACTGTCGCTGGGCCTCCCTCTTATCTGTGCCATACTCGATTCTCTGGCTCTTCTACTAACTCCTTGTTTCCTGGTCCTATGCCTCCTGTACCTTTCCATTCTCGTTTGCCACTTAGTTTATTAGCCTACCCTGACCCTTCGGGAAAACCAAGGACTCGTTTTGTATTCTATTATTTCTGTTACCCTTGGGAACAAACCTTTCCCGCTGCCTCCTTGCACTTTGTTGCCACATATTCCATCTTCTCGTTTTACTGATTTTCCTCGATACTCTGTCCACTGAAACCTTCCTGCAGGAAGTTTTCTCATCCCTGAGTAGTCCCACCCTTTTATAGTTTTGGCCTGTCCCCAGCAGTTCCCTGTTTTAACTCTCGCGCCCCCACTTGTAACTCTACTAATAATCAAAACTCAGGACCACGTGATCGCAGCCCAAGGGGCCTCTCGTAAGTTATGTCCGCTCAATGTCTGAACAGCTCATTGAACACAATGATCCAGTCTTGCTGCTCATCCTCCCCTCTCTCTCTGGTTGTGTCCCCTGACATGTTGATGCGATGAGGTTAGTAATACCAAAACCATTCATCTTGATCTATTTTCGGGACCCACAGTGGCTCCAGGTTTTTCCCCCAGTCGATCCTCCCTGTGTTGAAATCGCCCATTACCATAACTTTGCTCTGCTCGAGTGAGCTCTTCTTGTCACCATCAGCCATGTGTCCCCATCACCCAGTAGAGTTTCTATTCGAACACCTCTCTTGGCCTCCTTCAGTTCTGTGGGTGGTTATACATCACTCCAATGACTACTTTATGATCTCTGACTGAATTGTACCTACCATGTAGTCTCTTCCCAATCAAGTCCATGCCTTCCATTTCCATCAAATCCCCCATCGGTGTTTTAGTATGAGCAAGTGCAACCCCTCCTCCCCCTCTACTCCTCCTATCTTATCCTCAGATCTGATATCCCACTAGGGAAGAGTGTGTCTGTTATTGTCTCAGCGAGTTTTGTTCTGTGACTGCTATGATTTCTGGGGATTTTTCCACTGATTCAGTTCGTTCCACTCCTCATGTTTATAACCGTTATTTCATCCGCCGTTTGTGTATCCAAACTTTCAGTTTCATTCTATCATTTGTGGTCAAGCAAGAATATTGGGGTTGGGGGAGCGAGAGCCTTGTGGGGGCCTAAAATGGGCTGTGGTGTAGGTGGGGGTTTTGTGATGATGGGGTGGGGTCGAATGCCCATAAGGTTACAGCAGTTGGGTGAGGTTTGGATATGGGGGTTGGTGGCAGAGGGTACAGTGAGTGGGTGTGTAGTATAAGTTGCTCCAGTTGCGTTGGGATGTTCGCGGTTGGAGTCTTTTGGTGGGAGATTCTGTGGGGTGTGTTTGCCCTTCCTCCTGTTCTGGTCCCGCTCATTTTCCATTGCTTCTCGTTCCTCATTGCGTCTCTGTTTACCCTCCTTTCAGTTTAGTCCTTTCCTTCTTGTGTGTTTCTGTCGCGGTCGAGGATACTCTCTGGTACCTACCCTTTTGCCTCTCAGCTTGCTTTTCTCTTGCAGAATCCAGGATCGAACGTGATTCTCCTTGAAAATTACTCTAACAGGCCTTATCCTTCCACACGCAAACCACCCAATTCTCTTAAAATTTGTCACCTTGGTCATTATAGCCCTCACCATGTTTTCATGATCCTCAATCATTTTTTTCAACTCCTGTTTTATTTCTTCAAAGTTGTCCCCCTGGCTTCTTGGAGCCCGAAAACAAAAACTGACCTCGCCTTTCCACCTCCACTGAGTCTCCATCTGCTTCCTCAGAGGCTATTATATTTCCTTCCCATTGACATGTCTTGCCTTCAGTCCCTGTCATATCTGAAACTTCTATTCTCAGTGAACTGTCTTTCTTTGACCACTGTCCCTTGCTCTACTGCAGTGGCTGTTAGAAACTCTGCGTGTCTTTTGTACTCCACCTATTGTACGCACCTATTTGGTGGTTGCAGGGTCGAAGTCCTAGCCCTGTCCCGCCTCTTCAAACGTTGCTACTAGGCCCTCTCTCTCCCGCTCCATGACTTTATCAAACTCGTCTTAAAACTGTGTATGGTTCCTCCTCCACGTACATCATTTTTCTATGCTAATTCCACCTGCCTTGGCAACTCTAATGACTGAAGAAATACTTCCTACTATCTCTCTGACTCATTTGTGTCTTCAACTTCCAATTGTGGCCCTCTTGTTTCTGTGTCCCATCCCTGGAACATCCTGTCTTTGTCCACCTTATTTGACCTATTCCACCAGTATTTTAAAATGATCGTTATCAAGTCTCCGCTGACCCTCCTGTCCTCCAGTGGGTCAGATGCCGATTTCCCTTAATCTTTCCTCCATAGGACATTCCCCCTATAGCTCTGGAACTAAACCTTGTCGCAAACCTTTGTACTTTTCTCTAGTTTCTTGACGTGCTTTATCAAGTGCGGGTTCCAAACAGTGCAGCTACTCCAGTATGGGCCCTGACATACACGGTGTACAGTGTGTGTGTCTTTGTGGTGTGTGTGTGTGTGTCTGAGTTGTGTGTGGTGTGTGTGTGTGGTTATTCACCTATACGTGTGACAGAGTCTATTCACTAGCTCTGGCCTGGCGCAACTATATCCATCATCTATCTTGAAGTATTATGCATGTACGGTCCTGCCTCCACCACTTCTCACACACATCCTTCCTCCACTACTTCCACATCCTTGCCTCCTACTCCACGTCCAGCCTTCATTACTCCACATCCCTGCCTCCGCTACTCCACATCCTGCCTCCACTACTCCACATCCTGCCTCCACTACGCCACACCTCCTGCCTCCACAACTCCACATCCTGCCTCCACTGCGCCACATCCTGCCTCCACTGCTTCCACATCCTGCCTCCACTACTCCACAGCTGCCTCCACTACTCCCACATCCTGCCACCTCTACTCCACATCCTGCTTCCACTACTCCACATCCTGCCTCCAAATACTCCACATCCTAACCTCACTACTCCACCTTCTACTTCGTTTCACTTACTATGTACAATCCAAGTTTTTATAAAGTATCTAACCCTTTGAAGAATCTACTCAAACCCTTAGAGAGAATCCTAAGCAATCCAACACTCATCTACAGAATCCAACACTTTTCTGCAGTCCCTTCTGACTTCATTTCTATAATACCCAGTTTCACTATTTATTCTCTCCTAATAATATTCCTAATGCTAACACAGATATACCAAAGTTATGATTCTACATTCTCTTAATGTGGTACATCTTCTTGGCTAACATATCAACTTTATCATGGAAGAGTCATCCACAATGTGTGATGGATTCATAGCAATTGTAGCAGGAATTCTTTTTTCCGTCTTTTTGAGTATCTATACCAGGCTTCTCTGCAATGACATGTAGTTTGGAGTCAATATAGAGAAAGGGGGTCCCAAAGAAAGCCTCAATAATGACATAGAAACAGTAATGATGAAAAGAGTCAAGGCTCAGAGTCATAAGTTAGCTGTAGCGTCACATTGCTACAATGCAGGGCGTCTATCACAGTAGCCGCCCAGCCATGTAGCAATGTTGTTAATTTTTAAGCCTAACTCAACAAAGTTGCTGTCGTTCATTAAGTATGGAGTGACAACATGAGCAAAGCAGTCCCTGGCCAGTAGACTCCAGCGTTAGATCCTTCACTATATAACTTTGTGGAACCAGTAAGACCAAATTACTATCTTGAGCAGTTGCACATTATAACCAAGTGATATAAGGAAGAAATACTACAATGAGCTTCTTGGGAGGTGGCTTACAGTTATGTGATATTAAATGTTCACTATCTTCCACGGAGGAGTGAAATGTTCAAAGTTTCTTAACATGCTATAGTTCGTGCAAGATATACAACTTTAAAATAATTCCATGTTTTCACAACCATTTTAGATTTGTGTATTTACATCTAGACATTTAAAAGATTCACAGTGACAATAACTGGTTAATTCCTTAACAATTTAATACCCAGTACAGTGTTAAGCTCTATACACTGGACCAGCTGTCAACAAAACATCGTCCCAACTAGGAGTATATATACACCATAGGAAGGTTAGCACAGGCATCCACTGTGACCACAAATGACAAGTTCCTTCCACATATAAAACTCTTGAATTGTTTCACGACTGTCCAAAATCTACCAAGGTTTCTAAAAATGAGGAAAGAGAGAGAGGAAAGTGAGAGAGAGAGAGAGAGAGAGAGAGAAAAGAGAGAGAGAGGAGAAGAGTAGAGAGAGAGAGAGAGAGAGAGAGAGATAGAAGAGGAGAGAGAGAGAGAGAGAGAGAGGACAGACAGACAGACAGACAGACAGAGAGAGACAGACAGATAGAGAGAGAGAGAGAGAGAGAGATAGAGTAGTAGTAGTATTAAGGATGAATGAGATGGTTGTTGGCACCTGGAGAAGTTGATATCCTTGGGGGTAAAATTTTGACTCCAAACTAACCATGAATAACATGTTGCAAATCTTGCAACAAGGCAGCCAGGAAGCTTACATCACTTCGCCGTATCCTCGCATCTGCTTGACAGTAGGGGTAGCAAGATCCTGTACGAGGCTGCCCGGGGTGGCCCCCCCCCACTCTCATCTGCGATTGCTTGACAGAGTAGAGAACAGGCAAGACGTCACATCTCTCCGCCTGGACCCATCCTGATAGAATATCGTCATTTCAGCAGAGCCTTCAACATAGGAGGGATGTGGGAGGCCTTACTGTTATGAGCAAGCCCAATGTATGTCAAAAATACCAACACTGTACCACTTTCGAGGACACGTAAACAAGCTTTTATGTCCACATAAAACGGGCAGAAAGAGCAACTTTCACTCTGGCTGTACCCTTCTTCCAGAACATCACTCCATCTGAGATCATAAATACCCAGGAAGAATTCGAGTATGGAACACATTCGTACAGCAATAATGATGTCAACGAGAAAAGTCGTTGATCAAATGAAATGCAGCCCACAGAATGGCTCCAACTTCAATCCGTTTTCCTACTTGTATGTCATCATATACATTAAAAATGCTTTCAAATGAGCTGATGTAGGTAACAGCTCTAGCATGCCAATAAAGTTAGGAATCCTTAACACTGTAAATAGCTGCCCAAAAAAGCTAGGGATCCTTAACCTGTCAAACCCAGTGTAAAAAAAAAAAAAAAAAAAAAAAAAGAGAGAGAGAGAGTTAGAGAGAGAGAGAGTGAAGAGATAGAGAGAGAGAGAGGTGAGAGAGAGAGGGAGAGAGAGAGAGAGAGTGAGATAGATAGAGTGAGAAAGAGAGTACAAACATCGGCTTATGAAGCTTCACTCTGGACTCTTACCAGCAAAGACAGAAGGAGAGACTGTTATTCTTGTCCAACCCCTCACTTTTCCCCCAAATACCACAATCACCATTTCCCGCAACTACAACATTCCACCCCACAACCACCACTATTACCACCCCCCACAACTACCACCCTACAACTACCACCATTTCCATTCCCACAAATCCACCCTTAATACCCCCACAACTACCATCATTATTTACCCCCCCCCAACTACTACCATTATCACTCCCCCAAAAATACCACCATTACCAAAACCCCCCCAAAATACCCGTTCATAATACCACCAAATCACATTTACAAATACCACCATTACCCTCCCACAACGCCCACCACCACCACCCAACAACTACCATCATCCCCACCACCACAACTATCACCATAACCTCACCACCACTTTCATAAAAACAAATACACCACAAACCCCCACCACAACTACAATCAACACTTTCATAACAACAACATCCCCCATCACCACAACCAAGCTATCACCCATCACCACCCCACAGCCCACCATCACCACAAACCCCAACTACCCATCACTTTCATAAAAAAACTATCACCATCACCACCACCACAGCTTCACCATCACCACAAACCACAACTACCACCACATTTATAACAACAACATACCATCACCACCACCACAGTATCACCACACCACAACCACAAACCACCCCACTTTCATAACAACAACTACCACCAAACCACCACCACACATCACCCTCCCACACCAAACTACAATCATCACTTTCATAACAACAACTACCACCATAACCCCCCACCACACACACCATCACCACCACCACAACTACCACCATCACTTTCTAACAACAACTACCACCATAAACCCCCACCACAACTTTCCACCATCCTTCATAAAAACAACTACCACCATAAACCCCCACCACAACGCCACCACACTTTTTTAACAACAACTTACCACCCCTCACCACCCCCAAACCCCCCACAATCCCCCCCCAACTACCACCATCACCACCACAACACCACCCTCACCACCACAACTAAAACCATCACCCCCACAAAACCACCATCACCCACCACAACTACCACCAAACCACCACAACTACACCATACCACCACAACTACACCTCACCACCACAACTACCCCCATCACCCCCACAACACCACCAACACCACACAACTACCACCATCACCACCCAAAAAAAACACCACCCAACCCCACAACACCATCATCACCACCACAACTACCACCATCACCACCACAACACCACCATCACCACCAAAAAACACCACCATCACCACCACAACTACCACCACCCACCACAAATACCACCATCACCACCACAACTACCACCACACCACCACAACTCCCCCCATCACCACCAAACACCACCATACCACCCCAAATACCCCCACACCACCAAAAACACCACCATCACCACCCCAAATACCACCATCACCCCCACAACACCACCACACCACCACAACTACCACCATCACCACCACAAATACCCCCATCACCACCACAACAAACCCCCATCACCACCACAAATACCCCATCACCACCACAACTACCACCACACCACCACAACTACCACCATCACCACCACAACACCACCACAACCACCAAAAACTACCCCCATCACCACCACAACTACCACCATCCCCCACCACAACTAAACCCCCATCACCACCACAACTACCACCATCACCACACAAAACCCCCCCCCCCACC
>NC_069409.1:73910354-73952854 GCF_026875155.1 Cherax quadricarinatus
GAAATTCCCCAAAAATCAATTGACCAAAATGAATATAACTTACAGTATAGTTCAGAGGACAGTTCACTACAGGAACTAAGCCACAGGTCCCAATGTCAGCATAGTTGCTGATCCCTGTGTTGTATAGCATAGCATATAGTATCACCCATGTGCTTTAGATAGGAGATCCCTTTTAGGCCTGTGACTTGTGTGACGTCACGGGATGTGCATGTGTACGGTCGTACCTCTGCCTCCCTCCCAGTCGGCGTAGACATCCAGGCTAAGACAGGCAGAAGCTGGGCTCCACGTTCATCATCACAGTCTGACAATATATGTTACCATCCAACAAGTGTGTCTACCTTCAACCCTCGATATCTCCATTTAAGAACCCCTACGATAAATGGTGGGAACGGAGGGCCTGTAATTCTGACGATTACAGCGATTTCTGGAGATAAATTTCGGCCGAGCCGGCCATCTTGTGACTAGGGCCTACCGAGAAGGTTAACCCCAGTCAGCTACCTCAAGTCAGCTACTCGCCCAAGCTCCTACCAGCTTCTACACCACCCCACGGTCAGTCTCTTTGTATTAGTGTTTATCTGGTTTATTTGCATCACTCCCGAGGGGTTGACCCGAGTTTGAAAAATAAGCCAGTTTCCAGTCTGTGGTGGGGATTTCCAGTCCAGCCTAGTCTACTTCATCCAGTTCTTTTGCTGCCAAGCCAGCTTCCACCTCTGCTGTGCTCATCGTGGGGAAGTTGTCAAGCTATTCTGTGTGAAGGGTTAAGATAAGCCAGCTAGCAACTAACCCAGGTGTTTTACCCAGTATTCAAGCACCCACGTGAGTGGGTCTTCATCGCTTGTGATTCAAGCTCCAAGAAATTTCTGAGTGCTCTTTTTCATCCTTGTGGTGTTGTGGGTATTTTGTGGGTTGTTTTTAAGCCAGTCGGCTTAGAATTATCTTCGCGGCAGTGTGGCTGTCCTCAGTGGGCTTACGCCATTCAACCCATAAAACCCAACCACCCACGACCACGTGTGTCTCACCATTGCCGGTCTTAGCCCTGTTTCAGCCCACTCACTCGACACCGGCCTCAGCCCTGCTCACCCCACTCACCAAACCCCTACCACTGTGTTATTGTACTCTTATTGGGTACCAGTACCTTATTTTAAGGACCACATAGGGGTCAAGAGCTAGAGTGTGTCTTCGACAGTGGCGCCACGTTAAAAAGCCTCCTGTGGGGATTCATCGTCGGTTGTAAGCGCAATTCTACGTCACGTTGGGCAGAGGACAGCAGCAAGACGACTAAAAAAATCCTCCTACCTTCCACCATCAATTTTATTCTTCACCAAGTCGTTACAGCGATAATTAATTTTTTTTTTCATAGAGACATTTGCGAGTGTTGAGACATTTCTTTGTATTTCCAGTGATTTTTCTTAAGTGACATTCAGTGACTCTTGATCAGACTCAGTGTTTATCATGTACTGATTGCAATAATCTTTTAGTCTTCTTAATTCAGTGTTAATTTCCGGGCATTTTCTTATGTCTGTTGTGTTGTGTGTCTTTTTTACTCTTGAAGTAAGTATTTAGTGTTTTTCCTTTTTTGTGTGTGCAACATATGAGCAGTATAGAACTTGTGTTTACACTTCAGAATCACCTTGTTTCTCAGTATTCCAGTGAAGTATTTCAGTAATTTATCAGCTATATTCTGCATCACAAACTCAGTTTTTGTCTGTTATATTTTTTTTTTTTCTTCCCAGCATTTGTGTATTTTTGTTTTGTTCCCTGTGTGTTGAACATTCTTGTTTCCCATATTCTTTCTTTTAGCCAGTGTCAAATTTGTCTTTTTCCACAGACAATAGTGCCATTTTTTTGGGTGCAAAGCAAGAAATCATTTTTACAAAATTTTTCAACATCAAGTTTCATTGAAAGAAAATTCTAGTTTTGTGTTTATGTTGACGTGTTGTGTTCTGCATCACTGAAAAGTGTTGTGTTCTGCATCACGTAAGTGTTGTGTTCTGCATAACTGTAAGTGTTGTGTTCTGCATCACTGTAAGTGTTGTTTTTCTGCATCACTGTAAGTGTTGTGTTCTGCATCACTGTAAGTGTTGTGTCTGCATCACTGAAAGTGTTGTGTTCTGCATCACTGTAAGTGTTGTGTTCTGCATCACTGTAAGTTTTTGTGTTCTGCATAACTGTAAGTGTTGTGTTCTGCATCACTGTAAGTGTTGTGTTTCTGCATTCACTGTAAGTGTTGTGTTCTGCATCACTGTAAGTGTTGTGTTCTGCATCACTGTAAAGTGTTGTGTTCTGCATCACTGTAAGTGTTGTGTTCTGCATCACTGAAAGTGTTGTGTTCTGCATCACTGTAAGTGTTGTGTTCTGCATCACTGTAAGTGTTGTGTTCTGCATCACTGTAAGTTTTGGGGTTCTGCATCACGTAAGTGTTTGTGTTCTGCATCACTGTAAGTGTTGTGTTCTGCATCACGGGTAAGTGTTGTGTTCTGCATCACTGTAAGTGTTGTGTTCTGCATCACTGTAAGTGTTGTGTTCTGCATCACTGTAAGTGTTGTGTTCTGCATCACTGTAAGTGTTGTGTTCTGCATCACTGTAAGGGGTTGTGTTCTGCATCACTGTAAGTGTTGTGTTCTGCATCACGTAAGTGTTGTGTTCTGCATCACTGTAAGTGTTTGTGTTCTGCATCACGTAAGTGTTGTGTTCTGCATCACTGTAAGTGTTTGTTCTGCATCACTGTAAGTGTTAAAAACTTTTTTGTTCAGTGTTTTAGCACCTATTATTTTCCATGTTTCATTGAACAAATTCACTCTTAGTGCAATTTTTAAGTTCTTCTTTTAGAGTAAATTGGGTTTTTTTTTGCTTGTTAAGTGTTGTTTTAAGTTGCATTTAAGAGTTAAAGTGTTCAATCAGTTCATTCCTTGATATATTTCTTTTCTTGTGTGTGTAATAATTTTTATTATTGCACATTAAACTCATTTTGCAATAATTCTTGTCAAATATTGTGTTGCCATTAAAGTTTTTCTTGCAGGGATTCTATGCAGTGTTTTTTTTATTAGCAATTATTTGCAATATTGCTACAGTTTATTTCAGTGCATTTTCTTATGCTCTGTTCTGTGCATAATATTTTATTCTTTGTGTGCCTTTTTATTCTCTTTTTAGTGAATTGTTTTTGCTCATTTTTCTTAATTGTGCACAAGATTATTGAGTCCTTTTTTAAAATTTTTTTTGATTGATTTATCATTTTGTTGTGTATTTTCCTGTTGCATTGAAAGTAAAGACAACTCACTGTGCCATTCATTCAATTTAAAGTAAAAGTTGAGCAAATTAGATTTGAGTAAAGTACAAGTTCTCTTGATTTTCAAAGTGTTGTTTTGTTAAGTTTAATATTTTTCTTGTGTGAGTTCCTTTGCTTACTGGTGTGCCTGTAAATTTTTTAATTACTTATGCAGAATCGTTAAGCATTTTCTTCCCTTTTAAAGCTTACTGTGTCTTTCTATTTTTTTTGGCCTTAGCCCTTCAGTAAGTTCACTGAGAAGATGTCCCAGTCACTTTTGAATTTTCCCACTTCGTGTATCATGCCAGTCAAAGTCAATAGAATCAGTCCCACAGTACCAACATTCCCTACTGACTGAAAGACAATACCTAGCCCTTTGAGCAATGTGTTTTTTGCTCACAGCTTGTATCTGAGATTTGTTAAAGTGCTGCGAAATGTGAAGTTCAGATTAAGTTCTATAGATCCGTGAATTACTTATTAACGTAGCGAGCGATCAGGCACTAGTAATACTGTCACTCCTGTCTGGACTCCAGCCATGATATTAAAGCACGCAGGATAGTGCTGAGACTAACTATCCTTGCGATGGCGACTTGTTCAAGTACTCGTTCCTTCCCAGGGACGCTTTGAGAAGAACTTTACTTGCAACGATTTATGCCATCTCTTGCTGATGCCACAAGCCGTTGCAGAAAAAACGTTTCTGTGGCTAGTGTGCTCACTTGAGTTTTTGTTGTTGTCCCTTGTGTTCCAAAATGGTGATCCCATCCTAGTTGATAGTAATCAGTGCATTGTAAGAAGTTTTTTCTCGATTTAACTTTCACGTGTTGCTAATGTTGGTAAGTGTTTTCTTTATAGCTGATACCTCGTGCGACTCAGATTGAATATCAGCATTGTTGACCATGTTCATTTATTTTCTCCTGTGCTTGCTTTGAGATAGTAAATTCGTTCTCCCTTACTCATATTGCGTCTTATAACGTTAATTTTTTTCAACCGGGGAGAGTCATCCACTCCACCGAGTTTGTTCATTCTCCCAGTAAGAAAGAACCGATCCCTTGTGTTCTGGTGATTCGATTCCTGCTCCAGGAAGATCTTATTCTTACTGTGAAGCCACCAGCACCCATTAGTGTCTTTGTAATGAGCCAAAAATTTACTGTATCGAACAGCCGAGTTGGGTACTCCAAGTAGAAGAGTTTACCAGTTAGTAATTCCACAGTCACTATTTGAACGTAGCTTTTCAGCTAGTTCATGATGCACCAGGTGTTGCACACCCTGGATGGATCGTTCTGTGAAACAACCCAGAATGAAATACTTTTGGTAACGTATGGCAACTGACATTTCCGAGTATGTTAAGAAATGTTGTGTCTGTATGCAACATAAAGGGAATGTCAATGGTCCTAATCCTATCCAAGTGTACCCAACTACTAGCGAACCGTGGGAAAAGGGAGTTGCCCTTGATTTGTTAACCCAAATTTTTTAAATGTTCCCCCCAAAGGGCAACAAACTCTGTGTTTTATGGTAGACCATTTCCCCAGATATGTGAGTTATTTTCCTTTTGCAGAAAGACTGCAGAGACAGTAGCTAAAGAGTTTAAAGAACGCATTACTGCGGGCGTACCACCCCTAAGTCCTTAGTAACAGATAATGGAGGTGAATTCTGTAATGAGATTCTGAAAATTTGTTTTACTTTATACAAGATCTCTAAATCCACCATTGTTCCTCATCATCCTGCCAGCAATGGGTTAGCCGAAAGAACCAATAAGAAAGTACTTGATGTCCTAGAGAGCCACTATCAACCCCAATAGTGAAACTTGGGATGAAGTCATCCAGATGTCCTATGTGCCATAAAATTCTGCTTACATCCCTTCCATAGGTGATACTCCACATTATGCATTGTATGGTGTAGACAAGCGTTTACCCCATGAGTTTTTTATATTTCCCCTCCGAAACCTAATTACAACCCTGATGATTTCGTTAGCAACTCGTACCAGCATAGCTCAAAGTATTTTTAAAAGAATCCGTGAAACACTTCATAAATCAACAGCAGAATTTACTAGAGTAACTAATAGCCGTGCTAAGCCATCAAAAGTAAAAGTAGGTTCAAGAGTAATGCTGACAAATTTCAACAAAACATCCGAAATGCCAAGCTCGATCAAAAGTTTGTCGGACCTTATCGAGTTGTAGAACATTTCTCTGGTAATAAGTATAAGGTTAGAGGGAAATTAGTACTGGTAAGTACAAAGAATCGCATTTTTGATCATATGAAATTAGTATGCGATGTTGATGATATTGCTACCCAACAATGTGACAGATGCTGAAAATCCTCTTGACTCTGTACCCTCTCCCCCCCCCCCCCCCCCCCCCCCCCCCCCAATACTCAGTCAATACCAACCGAAGTCGTTACTCCTTGCGTACTCGACAAGTATGAGAAAACCCCCAATATCTTTTGTAGATAACTCGTTCAGATCTCCCTCAGTCAAGGTATGTGTTAGCCCTTGCAGAGGACTTCGATCCTCCCAGAGATGGATAACCATTCTGCATATTAAACCTCACCCTCGCAGAATTGGGTTTAAATGTAAAATAGTCTGTATAACTAGATGTCCGAGATGAAGTAATTTTTCAACTGTTTGTTATTAACTGATTAGTTTTTCAGATTTTTTTTTTCCTCGTATTCACGTTCCCTCCGTATTCTGAGAATTTGACAGTAATGATCGGGGTGTGCACCAGATGCCTTTGCTGTTAATTTCACCTTGTATATATAATTTATTCTCCTCAGAATCCGTAGAGTGCATGAATACAGATCGATCGATCAATTCCATCCATATTGTATAATTTATTTGATCTTATAGTTTGTAATGCATTACGTTTAAAAATGATTACGTTAACACCCATTACGTAAAACTCATTTTTTTAACATCCGTTACGATACCATCCATTAGTTCTAAATTATATATGAATTTGTTATTGTATAGTTCAGCCCAAACCACCTGCCTGTTCAGCCTATAGATAGTAGTTATGTCGAGACGACATACGAGCTGTCGCATAGTTGCTGATCCCTGTGTTATAAGCATAGCATTTAGTATCACCCATGTGCTTTAGATAGGAGATCCCTTTTAGGGCCCGTGACTTGTGTGACGTCACGGGATGAGCATGTGTACGGTCGTACCTCTGCCTCCCTCTCAGTTGGCGTAGAGATCCAGGCTAAGACAGGCAGAAGCTGGGCTCCACGTTCATCATCACAGTCTGACAATATTTTGTTACCATCCAACAAGTGTGTCTACCTTCAACCCTCGATATCTCCATTTAAGAACCCCTATGGTACCAAGACCTACACAGCACGAGTACTGTGCCAAGCCAGTACTCTGCCCAATGCCTCCAACAGTCTCCTCCAGAGACTTCAGCAGCCTTCTCCCGAGCCCTGCACCCCAGCAGCAGCTCCGCTCGAAGTCTCTGCTCAGGAGCTCTGCACCCCAGCAGCAGCTCCGCTCGAATCTCCTGATCATGCTCTTCCTTGGGCTTTTATGGTGGTCCAAGCACCCTCCACAACCACGTGTACGACCTGACGCCTAGGTCTGACGCCGTCAAGAACAAAAGACCTCAGACGTGGGCGTGGCTACAGACGTTTGCCAAGGCAAGGTGTGACCATATAATTGGTTAAATTAGGTCTCCCCAGAGACCTCACAAGCCCAGCTGAACTACACCACAAGTACTTGAACAGCACCTGGACAGTACTTGGACAGCACCTGGACAGTACCTGGACAGTATCAAGACAGTACTTTGACAGTACCTGGACAGTACTTGGACAGTACCTGGACAGTACCTGGACAGTACCAAGACAGTATTTGGGCAGTACTTGGACAGTACCTGGACAGTACTTGGACAGTACTTGGACAGTACTTGAACATACTTGGACAGCACCTGGACAGTACTTGGACAGTACCTGGACAGTACCTGGACAGAACCAAGACAGTATTTGAACAGTACTTGGACAGTATTTGTTCAGTATTTGGACAGTACTTGGACAGTACCTGGACAGTACCTGGAAATTACTTGGACAGTACCTGGACAGTACTTGGACAGTACCTGGACAGAACCTGGACAGTACTTTGACATTACTTTGACAGTACTTTGACAGCATATGGACAGTACCAAGACAGTACCTGGACAGTACCTGGACAGTACCTGGTCAGTACCTGGACAGTACTTGGACAGTACTTGGACAGTACCTAGACAGTACCTGGACAGTACTTGGACAGTACCTGAACAGTACTTAGACAGTACCTGGACAGTACCTGGACAGTACTTGGATAGTACTTGCACAGTACCTGGACAGTAGCTGGACAGTACCTGGACAGTACTTGCACAGTACCTGGACAGTACTTGGACAGCACCTGGACAGTACCTGGACAGTACCTGGACAGTACCTGGACAGTACTTGGACAGTATCTGGACAGTACTTGGACAGCACCTGGGCAATACTTGGACAGCACCTGGACAGTACCTGGACAGTACCTGGAGAGTACTTGGAGAATACCTGGACAGTACTTGGACAGCACCTAGCCAGTACCTGGCCAGTGCCTGGACAATACCTGGAGAGTACCTGGACAGTACCTGGACAGTACCTGGACAGAACTTGGACAGCACCTGGACGGTACCTGGACAGTACCTGGACAATACCTGGACGGTACCTGGGCAGTACCTGGACAGTACCTGACCAGTAACTGGACAGTACCTGGACAATACCTGGGCAGTACCTGGACAGTACCTGACCAGTACCTGGACAGTGCCTGGACAGTACCTGGACAGTACCTAGACAGTACCTGGCCAGTACTTGGACAGTACCTGGACAGTACTTGGACAGCACCTGAACAGTACTTAGACAGTACCTGGACAGTACCTTGTCAGTACCTGGACAGTACCTGTGCAGTACCTGGACAGTACCTGGACAGTACTTGATCAGTGCCTGGACAGTACCTGGACAGTACCTGAACAGCACCTGGACAGTACCTAGGCAGTACCTGGACAGTACCTGGACAGAACTGGGACAGTACCTGGACAGTACCTGGACAGCTCCTGGACAGTACCTGAACAGCACCTGGACAGTACCTGGGCAGTACCTGGACAGTACCTGGACAGTACCTGGACAGTACCTGGGCAGTACCTGGGCAGTACCTGGGCAGTACCTGGACAGTACCTTTAGAGTACCTGGACAGTACCTGGACAGTACCTGGGCAGTACCTGGACAGTACCTGGGCAGTACCTGGACAGTACCTGGGCAGTACCTGGGCAGTACCTGGACAGTACCTGGGCAGTACCTGGGCAGTACCTGGGCAGTACCTGGACAGTACCTGGGCAGTACCTGGGCAGTACCTGGACATTACCTGAACAGCACCTGGACAGTACCAGGGCAGTACCAGGACAGTACCTGGACAGTACTGGGACAGTACCTGGACAGTACCTGGACAGTACCTGGACATTACCTGGGCAGTACCTGGACAGTACCTGGACAGTTCCTGGGCAGTACCTGGACAGTACCTGGGCAGTACCTTGGGAGTACCTGGACAGTACCTAGACAGTTCCTGGGCAGTACCTGGACAGTACCTGGGAAGTACCTGGACAGTACCTGGACAGTACCTTGGGAGTACCTGGACAGTACCTGGACAGTACCTGGGCAGTACCTGGACAGTACCTGGGCAGTACCTGGACAGTACCTGGACAGTTCCTGGCCAGTACCTGGACAGTACCTGGGCAGTACCTGGACAGTAAACCCGGACAGTACCTGCCCGTACCTGGACAGTACCCCGGGCAGTACCTGGACGTTACCTGGACAGTACCTGGGCAGTACCTGGACAGTACCTGGGCAGTACCTGGACAGTACCTGAGCAGTACCTGGACAGTACCTGGACAGTACCTGGACAGTACCTGGGCAGTACCTGGATAGTACCTGGACAGTACCTGGGCAGTACCTGGACAGTACCTAGACAGTACCTGGGCAGTACCTGGACAGTACCTGGACAGTACCTGGACAGTACCTGGACAGTACCTGGACAGTACCTGGACAGTAACCTGGGGCAGTACCTGGGCAGTACCTGGGCAGTACCTGGACAGTACCTGGACAGTTTCCTGGACAGTACCTGGGCAGTACCGGACGTACCTGGACAGTACCTGGGGCAGTACCTGGACAGTACCTGGACAGTACCTGGACAGTACCTGGGCAGTACCGACAGTACTGGACAGTACCCGGACAGTACCTGGCAGTACCTGGGGAGTACCTGGACAGTACCTGGGCAGTACCTGGACAGTACCTGGACAGTACCTGGGCAGTTCCTGGACAGTACCTGGACAGTACCTGGACAGTACCTGGACAGTACCTGGACAGTACCTGGGCAGTACCTGGACAGTACCTGGACAGTACCTGGACAGTACCTGGGCAGTACCTGGACAGTACCTGGACAGTACCTGGACAGTACCTGGGCAGTACCTGGGCAGTACCTGGACAGTACCTGGACAGTACCTGGGCAGTACCTGGGCAGTACCTGGGCTACGATCAAATTTCAAAAATAACCAAAAACAAAAAGCAACAAAAAAAATAAACAACAAACATCAACAACAAACATAAACAACAAACATAAACAACAAACATAAACAACAAACATCAACAAACATCAACAACAACAAACATCAACAACAAACATCAACAACAAACATAAACAAACAATCAACAACAAACATCAACAACAAACATCAACAACAACAAACATCAACAACAAACATCAACAACAAACATCAACAACAACAAACATCAACAACAAACATCAACAACAACAAACATCAACAACAACAAACATCAACAACAACAAACATCAACAACAAACATCAACAACAAACATCAACAACAAACATCAACAACAAACATCAACAACAAACATCAACAACAAACATCAACAACAAACATCAACAACAACAAACATCAACAACAAACATCAACAACAAACATCAACAACATCAACAACAAACATAAACAACAAACATCAACAACAAACATCAACAACAAACATCAACAACAACAAACATCAACAACAAACATCAACAACAACAAACTCAACAACAACAAACATCAACAAAAACAAACATCAACAACAAACATCAACAACAAACATCAACAACAAACATCAACAACAAACATAAACAACAAACATAACAACCAAACATAACAACAAACATAAACAACAACAAACATCAACAACAAACATCAAAAACAAACATAAAACAACAAACATCAACAACAACAACACAAACAACAAACATCAACAAAAACAAACATCAAAACAAAAAAACATCAACAACAAAATAAACAACAAAACATCAACAAAAAAACAAACAAACAACAAACATCAACAACAAACATAAATAAAAAAAAACTAAAAAAAAAACCCCAAACAACAAAACAACAAACATAAACAACAAACATCAACAACAACAAACACACAACAAACAAACATCAACAACAACAAACATCACAACAACAAACATCAACAACAAACACAACAACAACAAACTCAACAACAACAAACATCAACAACAACAAACAAACAACAACAAACATAAACAACAACAAACAACAACAAACATCAACAACAACAAACATCAACAAAAACAAACATAAAACAACAAACACAACAACAAAACAACAACAAACATCAACAACAACAAACATCAAAACAAATAACAAACAAAAAACTCAACAACAAACATCAACAACAAACATCAAACCCAACAATCAACAACAAAACATCAACAACAAACATCAACAACAAAATCAACAACAAACATCAACAACAACATCAACAACAAACTCAACAAAAAACCCAACAACACAAACATCAAAAAACATAAACAACAAACATCAACAACAACATCAACAACAACAAACATCAACAAAAATCAACAACAAAAAACAAAAAACAACAAAACCAAAAAACAAACATAAACAACAAACATCAACAAAAAACAAACATCAAACAAAAAACATCACAACAACAAAAAAAAACAACAAACATCACAACAACAAACAAAAACAACAAACATCAACAACAACAAACAAACAACAACACAACAACAAACATAGCACAACAAACATAAACACAAACATCAACAACAAAACATAAACAACAAACATCAACAAAACAAAATCAACAAAAACAAACATCAACAACAAACATAGCAACAACAAACAAAACAACAAACATCAACAACAACAACATAAAACAAACATCAACAACAAAACATCAACAAAAACAAACATAAAAAAACAAACATCAACAACAAACATCAACAACAACAAACATAAACACAACAAACATCAACAACAACAAACAAAAAACAACAAACATCAACAAAAACAAACATCAACAAAAAAACATAAAACAACAACAACAAACTCAACAAAAACAAAAAAAACTCATCAACAACAAACATCGACAACAAACATCGACAACAACAAACATCAACAACAACAAACAACAACAAAAAACACAACAACAAACATCGACAACAACATCGACAACACAAACATCAACAACAAACATCAACAAAAAACATCGACAACAACAAACATCAACAACAAACATCAACAACAACAAACATCAACAACAACAAACATCAACAATAACAATAACAACAAGAACAACAACTCACTCAAATAATTGAATTACATATTTCTGGTAATTTAATTATCGGACAACAAACAACCCAATTATACGGCCTGTAAATTTTATAATAATAATAATAATAATAATAATAAATAATAATTGTAATGATAATATTAATAATAATATTAGATGTACTATTACTGAATAATAATAACAATAAAAAATAATCATAATGATAGTAATTGAAATAATAATAATAATAATGATAATAATAATAATAATAATAATAATAATAATAATAATAATAATAATAATAAAATAATAATACTAATTAATAATAATAAAATAATAATAATAATAATAATAATAATTACAATGAAATAATGAAAATTAAATAATCTTATATTTCCCTAGTGAAAAATATTACAAAATTTTTTAAAATTTCCCTGATTTTCTATCTTTAATTTACTGCAAAAATCTGTTCTGAAAACTGATTTATAGATAAAATTACGTATTAAGAAGAATGACAGGGTTGTGAAAGGTTAGGTCAGGTCAGGTCAGGTCAGGTCAGGTTAGGTTAGGTTAGGTTAGGTTAGGTTAGGTTAGGTTGAACATTAAAATGGTATGAAATACCGACAGATTGTTAGGTAAGACACATATGCAACAGTTAGGTATCTTTATTTCGAAACGTTTGGCCTACACAGTAGGCTTCTTCTGTTGCATATGTGTCTTACCTAACAATCTGTCGGTATTTCATACCATTTTAATGTTCATTCTGTCAGACACTGCAACACAAGGGTATCTTGGTACAGACCACTTCGACAACCTCTACTAGTGAGAACGGCTGGGTTTGAGAAGGACCTGCCCTCCCAAAGCAACCTACGTCTCACCTCCTGGCACTATATAAAGGCCCCATTCTGTCACTTCAACTTCATATTGTTTCAGACAACGGAACAATGCTCTTCTCCAGACTGAGGGACTGACCACCTCAAAACTTTAAGGGTGATGGACTGATTACATCGTCTTCAAGTATCTTCTGCTTCTATCAACCTTTCTGTACTCGACTGAAGAAGCCTACTGTGTAGGCGAAACGTTTCGAAATAAAGATACCTAACTGTTGCATATGTGTCTTACCTAACAGTTAGGTTAGGTTAGGTGAGGTGAGGTGAGGTCAGGTCAGGTCAGGTCAGGTCAGGTTAGGTCAGGTGAGGTGAGGTGAGGTGAGGTGAGGTCAGGTCAGGTCAGGTTAGGTTAGGTTAGGTTAGGTTAGGTTACGTTAGGCTAGGTTAGGTTAGGTTAGGTCAGGTTAGGTTAGGTTAGGTTAGATTAGGTTAGGTGAGGTGAGGTGAGGTCAGGTTAGGTCAGGTTAGGTTAGGTTAGGTCAGGTTAGGTTAGGTTAGGTCAGGTTAGGTGAGGTTAGGTTAGGTTAGGTTAGGTTAGGTTAGGTTAGGTTAGGTCAGGTTAGGTTAGGTTAGGTTAGGTTAGGTCAGGTCAGGCTAGGTTAGGTGAGGTTAGGTCAGGTTAGGTTAGCTTAGGTTAGGCTAGGTCAGGTTAGGTTAGGTTAGGTCAGGTCAGGTTAGGTTAGGTCAGGTCAGGTTAGGTGAGGTGAGGTGAGGTGAGGTGTGGTCAGGTTAGGTCAGGTTAGGTTAGGTTAGGTTAGGTCAGGTTAGGTTAGGTAGGTCAGGTCAGGTCAGGCTAGGTTAGGTGAGGTTAGGTCAGGTTAGGTTAGGTTAGGTTAGGCTAGGTCAGATTAGGTTAGGTTAGGTCAGGTTAGGTTAGGTTAGGTTAGGTTAGGTCATGTTAGGTTAGGTTAGGTCAGGTTAGGTTAGGTTAGGTAAGGTTAGGTCAGGTTAGGTCAGGTTAGGTTAGGTTATGTTAGGTATAGGTCAGGGTAGGTCACGTTAGGTTAGGTTAGGTTAGATTAGGTTAGGTTGGGTTAGGTCAGGTTAGGTCAGGCTAGGTCAGGTTAGTTAGATAGGATAGGTTAGGTTAAGTTAGGTTAGGTTAGGTTAGGTTAGGTTAGGTTAGGTCAGATTAGGTAAGGTCAGGTTAGGTCAGGTTGGTTAGGTTAGGTTAGGTTAGGTTAGATTAGGTTAGGTTAGGCTACGTCAGGTTAGGTTAGGTTAATTCAGGTTAATTTAGGTTAGGTTGGGTTAGGTCAGGTTGGGTTAGGTTAGGTTAGGTTAGGTTGGGTCAGGTTAGGT
Source organism: Cherax quadricarinatus (assembly GCF_026875155.1). Classification (NCBI taxonomy): domain Eukaryota; kingdom Metazoa; phylum Arthropoda; class Malacostraca; order Decapoda; family Parastacidae; genus Cherax; species Cherax quadricarinatus. The sequence continues at coordinate 73,924,468 of NC_069409.1, forward strand.
TGGGTGGGTTAGGTCAGGTTGGGTCGGGTTGGGTCGGTTAGGTCAGGTTAGGTTAGTTAGGTCAGGTTGGTCCGATTAGGTTAGATTGGTTTGGTTGGTTAGGTCGGTTAGGTCAGGTTACTTTAAATTTTGGGTTTTGGGTTTTAAGTTAGGTCAGTTTAATTTTGGTCAGGTAAGTTAGTTACGCAGGTTAGGTTAGGTTGGGTTAGGTCGGGTTTTTTAAGTTAGGTTAGGTTTGTCAGGTTGGGTTTGTGTTAGTTCGGTTAGGTTAGGTTGGTTGGCAGGTTAGGTTAGGTTAGTTCAGGAAAGGGTTAGATTAATTTTAAAAGGGTTAGATTGGGTTAAGTTGGGTTGGGTTTAGGTCGGGTTACTTTAGGTTAGGTTGTTGATTAGGTTAAGTCATGCCATGTTAGGTTAGGTTGGTTAGGTTGGTTAGGTTGGGAAAGGTTAGATTAGTCAGGTTAAATTGGTTAGGTTAGGTAGGTCGGTCAGGCGGTAGGTCGGTAGGTTGGGTTAGGTTAGGTTAGGTTAGGTTTTGGTTGGTTGGGTTTAGGTTGGGTCAGGTCAGGTCAGATTAGGTTAGGTCAGATAAGGTTTTTTTACGTAGGTTGGGTTAGGTTGGTTTTAGGTTAGGTCGGTTAGTTAAGTTGGGTTAGGTTATGTAATTGGGTTTGTTTTAGATTGGTTAGGTTGGTTAGGTTATTTTGGGTTAGGTTAGGTCAGGTTGGTTGGGTTAGGTCAGGAAAGGTTTTAAATTATGTCGGTTAGGTTAGGTTAGGTTAGGTTGGGTTTAGGTTGTTTAGGTTAGGTCAGTTTAGGTTAGGTGGTTAGGTTAGGTTAGGTTGGTTTATGTAAAGTTGGGTTAGGTTTGCAATTTAAAGTTGTGTTAGGTTGGTTTAGGTCGGTTAGGTTAGGCAGGTTAGGTTAAGTCGGGTCATGTTAGGTTGGGTTATTTTAGGTTGGGTCAGGTTATTTTTTTAGGTTAGGTTATGTAGATGAAAAGGTACGTAACCTTTATTGGCGCTGTACAAAACCTATTTACAGGTATCTCCCCCACCAGCGAACCAGGGACTGGGGGTTGCGTGGGGGCCCCGTCGTTCAACCGTCCGGGTTCCACCCAATGAAAAGAGGGTTTTGGAATCGCAGAGGTTATTGGGTCCCACTCTCCTGACTCCCCTTGTCATTCCCATCTGGGGGTTTTAAAGGGCACGGTCTGTCTCTAGTGGCTTCTTTCTGCCTTGTTACCGTGGAGTGCACTAAACCTTTGTGTCATAGGTTTAGTGTACTATTTTTTTCTAAATGGTAAGGTAATTAAGTCAAAAGTTTTCTGCTGTGTTTTTTTGCCCCCTTTACCCCCAGGATAACAGGCCATTTGGACTCCGGGGTTTTGTAATATGGGTACCCTGTCCGAGAGTGGAGCTGGACTTGAGAAAGGTTTTGACCCTAGGGTGAAGTGGAAGCGGGCTTTGATTTAGCTTTGCCAACGCTTTAAAAAATTTTGCGGGGCAGTTGTTTTGCTTGGTCACCCTTTTGCTATTGTGTGATCGTTCAACGTCGTACTAGCCTTTTTCGGTGTGAAGTTTTGCAGTCGCTTTGCTATTGCCTATCCAGCTGTATAGCCCTTTGTGGCTTAGCGCTTCTTTTTTTTTAAAATTAATAATATTCCCTAACCACCTTGAAAGTATTCTGCAATAGTACGTGATATAAGGTGTTCTGCAAATAGTGTTCGTTGGGGTTTTGCAATGTACTGTGCAAGCAAAAACTTTACTTGGGGTACCCCCCTAGAGAGTCAGACGTCTGGTTGGCATATACTCTTTTAAAACCTACCAAAATTTTCCCCTACAGCGTTGTTGGAAATTTGCCGTTCTTTTGGCATTGATTACGAAAGCCTCTCACAGCTGCGAACTGCGTTCACGATCACTGAAAAAACTTCGAGAAGAAGAGATGGCCATCAGACTCCCCCCTTCGGGAGCCAAAGGGAAAAAAAAAATCCTATGTTCTGCAGGGGGAAGATGATATATCAAGGGAGAAAAATAGTCAGTTGTGCAGAGGGTTGCCCAAGGGAAATCAGCGGCGTTGGCATTTGGTGGCAAAAATCAATCTCGAGCAGGGATAGGGACGAGAGCATTTGCAAAGAAGAATTTGATGGGGGAAAAAAAAAGGAGACGTTTTCGCATTCGAAAAAGACTTTATTTACAGAAAAGCAATACGCTTGTTCCCCCCTTCAAAGGGCGAACCCGAACATTTTCGAAACTTTCGGAAATAGGTGGCACTGAGGTGGCCGGAACAGCACTGGGATGTTGGTTCAACAGCATTGTTTGGTAAGGCACAGGAAATTTTCGTCAGTGTTAAATGACACTTTATTTATCGATTATAAAATAGTGAAGACCACAGTGTTGGGGGGCATTTCTTTTTTCCCAGCTAAATTCGGAGTTTTTTAAAATTAAGCAGGTGACGCTTGGGCATCCCGGTTTATTTTGTGCGACGCAGACCCAAGCTTTTACCAGCTGGTATAAAGTAAGTGGTGTTGCTACCCTTTGATGATCTTGTGCGTTTATTTGACAATCTGTGGGGGGGCTGTGGGCCAGAGATTCGAGTTTTCTAGGATCGTGACTTTTAACCCCTACTTGGAGGCAGCCAGGGTTGGGGTACCTTTGAAATAACCCTCTTGTCGAGCGGTCCCCTCTCTCTTTTCAACAGCCTGGGATGAGCAGAGATCGTCAACCTTGGGGAATGAAGTGCCCCGGAGGGAGAACGTTACGTCGCAACTAAGTCACCCCGGGGAGCCCCGCTTCTAACTTATGGGCCCCCGGTGAGGACAAAATACTCAACATGGTGCATTCGACAACAGTATCCAGAGAAAAAAAACCCGCCCGAGCGACACCCGTTTCAACGTCGCAGGGGTTAAAGGCAAACCTGTCGTCTGTCATGGTAACCCAAATAGGGCACATCCGTCCCCAATGCCCCAAAAAACCCAATTGGGGAAAATCTCTAATATCCCTGTAAATGTCTTGGGAAAAAATAAGAAAAAAAAGGGATGGCCCCCCTTTTAATGTCTTATTTCCCTTCAGGAAAATCCAAAAAAAAATTAAGTCAAAACCTTTAGAGATACTGGAGCATTTTGCTCATTATAAGAGAGGGGAAAATTACCCCTTTCAAAGAACATTCCTTGAATTCCTCTGTTTTTTGGGAAAACTTTGGAGGGGGCCTTAATTCTGTCCCCTTTTCATAAAAAAATTTTTGTACAGTGCAAATTTATTTCAGGGTACTTTATGTGGGGTGTATCCCAAGGATTCCCCATGGAAGATACCATGTTTTATGGGTAATAACATTACCAAATTGGTATGTCCCGAAAACCCTAATGTTTTTTCTTTCCGGTGTTGGGGCCCTAATGGGCAACATCCCAAGGGGTTTTCTGGTGGAATGTTTACCCATCCTTTTACGATTCCGATTCGGAATAGCCAATTTTTTTACGAGGAAAATGGCCAGAGCCTCGTAGATCAATGAACAGCCCCGATCAAGGTTCCCATTCCAAGGTTGCAGGATTTCCGATATCCTTTTTTCCATGCCCGAGGATATCCTTCCTGAAGGAACAACGAAAAAGGCCCTTCTTTAAAAATTTTGCTTTTAGGGAGCCCTGGGGGAAAAACCTTTTTGGATCATCCGGTCAATTATGAAATTAAAAAAAAAAAAAAAAAAAAAAAAAAAAAAAAAAAAAATAAATTGGGGGTATTTGGAAATTACTAAAACCCTTTTTGAATAAAAAAAAGGCCAAAATTGCTGAAAGTTATGGGTTCCAACAAAGTAAAACCCGCATTATTAAAAAACCATCTTCAATATACCTGTAATGGAGAACCTTTTGCAGATTTAATTATAGATTGTGTAGGTCCACTACCTAAATCAAAGTCGGGAAATCAGTATTTATTTACCATTATGGATAGAGTAACCAGATATCCTGAAGCAATTCCCATGCGCAGTATTAATACTAAAGCTATTCTCAAAGCTTTAACAAGATTTATTTCTTGTTTTGGCATTCCTAAAACTATTCAAAGTGCTCAAGGTACTAACTTCACTGCCAAAGCATTTAGGGAACCATTAACTAGGTAAGGGTGTTACAAAACTCGTCTTCTTAACCTTCTCCAATGTTATGGTAGAGTGTTAAGGTAGCATTCTTATTAAATATATGGCCTGTTTACGATTTTGCAACAATAACTCAAGAATTCAGGATTACGAAATAAATAAAACTTAGAATCTTTAATAGTAGAGTTTTAGCTTTATATATGATTATAATGTTAGGATTAATATAAAATAAGGAGTTTAAATCTTACATTTCTCTTGGTATGTACCAGTACATTGATATGAATAAATGAACCTCTTAAGGTCGAGCTTTGTACTAAAATCACCAATAATATGCACCTATAAGGCTTATTAAGACCTAGCCACAAACTTACAATGCTTATAAAGACTTATCTGAACTATCAATTCAGAGTATACAAGAACTCGTAAGTGGCGGACTTAGTCTCATTTCCATCCAACATGACTAAGAATAGCTTAGACCACAAATTAACATCAAGGCCGACAAGGCTTATTCAGTCACCTGAAAGATTAACTTACCAGAGTATAAATAACTCGAAAGTGACAAGCTTAAGAAAGGAAGCCAGTCATGAAAGAAAAGCGACCACCACAGAAAACTTGACATGTCTCTTATGAGAGGTCTATGATTAACCGAGCGAGATGTGCTCCCTTGGCTATGCAAGCCCGGACTAGAAGTGAGAGTGATAGTCAGAGTGAGTGTGAAGAACCTGCTCTCAGCGAGTGCTGTAAAACTACTCAGAGCAAGGGTGGTGAACCTGCTCTGAGCAGGTGCGGTGAACCTACTGCCGGTACCACTGAGTGGTAAGCCGACGTCACGTTGGTCAAGTGACTGAGGGAGACTTAAGTACCTGAAGTGCTAACCGGCACTTACACTAGTGGTTTCCCACTACATGACAATATTAAGAACTGTTAACAAAACATAATATAATACAATATTAACATTAGCATATATATTATAAAATAAAGGAGCACATCCTTGTATAAAATATAACGGGTATGGCCATACTAGTAACACCTCCCCCCTCACCACCGCAGGTCGCACCAACAAACCAAAAAATTTTCACAAAAAGGTAAGTCTCATGAGCCATGATGCTCTGAATTTCAGTGTCTGTCACTATAACATGCTTCATACACTTGGGCTGCACATCAGCGTACCTGCGTACATGTAGAGACAGCAACAGGCAGACGATCATTCAAATTCAAATTCAAATTCAAAGTTTATTCTCTATAAAGATTACAATGTTGAATTTACAGAATTTGGTTGTTGTGTGGTTTACATGTGGTTTATTATAACTTCATAGAGCTTCACAGTAGTGGACAAGACCACATTTCATCAGTGTTGAGTGAAGGAGATAATATTCCGCTCCTACAGTGGTAGTGGAATACATTGCAGTGAGGACCTCTGTCACGACAACTGCGTTATGAAAAGGTAGTGTGACGAGGTGTGTGGGAGGGTGACGTCCGGTCTGTATACCGCGCCACTCATAACGTCTGTATAACACCGTACACTCACCTCCAACTGTCTCCATGATTTGCCAATACACAACACTACTGTTAATATATGCAAAGTTATTAAACATGAGCAAAATAGAGGTATGGCTATTAAATATAAAATTTTTAAATAAATCTTAAATAGTCTCTATAAAACAGTCTCTAATTTTGTCATATTCCGACTTATTACAGCTTCAAGGCTATTTATACTTAAAATTCCTTAAGGAAATATTTTTGGTTCAAAATCTATTTTGTACTAACAGTTCAGCTGTCAAAACTCATCTCCATCTTTTTATCACAAATATAGAGGGAGTTCAGTACTTAAACTGTATTACACAAATGCTTATGTAACTTTGCTTTTAATTCTCAATTATAGTCAAGGACGCAGAAAATGCGTCAGCTTATATGAATAAAGTCTAGGACAAACAAATGGAGTGGGGGGGGGGGGAATCAGCATACCGCTCAGGTCGGATACACGTCATCTCCAACAAAGTCAAGTTTGGCAAGGGAACCAACTTGACCATAACAAATGTAGTCATCAGCAGACAAGCTTCTGGACCTCGATGATACTTAAACCTATTCTAAACTTAGAAAAAAATCCCCTAGAAACCGTTAACAGCAATTTCAATAAAACAATAAAACTTATACTGAAAGGCAAAGATGAATTAGTCAAACAATTTACTTCCACTAATCCATCTTTACCTTACATGTATGGACTAATAAAAACACACAAACCAGGGAATCCAGTCAGACCAATTATTAGCTCCATAGGGTCAGTTTCATATAAATTATCCAAATGGCTTGTTGATATTTTGAGCCCTATCGTTGGCAAAATTTCTAACTTTAATGTTAAAAGCAACATAGATTTAGTTGATAAATTAAGCTCCTTGGCTTACTTAAATTATTTTAACATGGTTAGTTTTGATGTTACTTCCTTGTTTACGAAAGTTCCTGTTGATGATTTATTAAGTTTCTTGTCTGAAGAACTCGTTAATTATGATTTACCATTGCCAGTTCCTACTATCATTAAACTTATTAAACTTTGCATTGTTGATGCAAAATTTGTATTTAATGATAAGTTTTACACTCAGAAGTTTGGTATGGCAATGGGAAATCCTCTTTCACCTGTTCTTAGTAACCTATACATGGAATTTTTTGAAACAAGGTTGCTTAACACAATCCTCCCTAATAGAGCTAAATGGTTCAGATATGTTGATGATATTTTGTGTCTAATGCCCAAAAATGTAGATATACACCATTTTCTTGGCAAATTAAATAGCTTAGCCCATTCTATAAACTTTACTGTTGAATTTGAAGAAAATAACTCATTGCCTTTTCTAGATATTTTAATTATTTAGGGTGATAATGAATTCAAATTTAAAATTTACAGAAAACCTACAAATAACTGTTCCTATGTCCACTATTATTCTTCCCATCAAGATAGAGTTAAACTGTCTGTTTTCTCATCAATGTTTTTGAGAGCTTTACGAATTTGTAGTCCAGAGTTCATAGATGAGGAAATATCCAAAATTTATGAAATAGGTAATGATTTAAAATACCCAAGAAATGTAATTGATAAATCTTTTAAAGTTGCTAGAAATACATTTTACAATCCAAAAAGGGACAACCAGCCTTATTCAACTAAAAATATGTTGGTTCTCCCTTACCATGAAAACTTGGTTGATATGCCTTCTCTTCTTAAGACTTTTATTATCAAAGTTGTATTAAAAAATCTTGATACAGTAAAAAAACTTTTGATAAAGAATTCCCCCCAAAATGCTGATGGATGTGTCTATAAGATTCCTTGTAAAATTTGTGATAAAGTTTATTACGGTCAAACTGGTAAAAATCTCGAACTAAGATTAAAACAACATAAATATAGCATTAGAACTGGACAAGATTCCAATGCTCTATTTATTCATATAAGAGATTTTAACCATCCAATTGATTTTCAAAAAGTTGAGAAAGTAGTATCAAGCAAGTCCATGGTCGACAGGAATATAATTGAATCTTGTTTCATAAAAAGCAGTTTTGGCAATAATATGAATATTTCCTTTGGTTTATATAAATTAGATCCATTTTTAATTAATAGAATTTGGGAAGAATTTAATAATACATTGGACAAATAATAATTTTTAAAATTCTTATTTCTTGGGTAGAATAGTTTGTTGGTGGGTTGTGTGAAGGACCTGTCTAGTTGTTCCCTTCTCATGAGTCGCGCATCAGGTGTTTCTTTGTTGTGGGATCTGATAGTGAGGTGTGGGCTACCCCTTTATATACCTTCCTTTGATGCTTTACTTTCATTGTTCCTTGATAATGTTAGTCACGAAAGCGCTTGGAATTTCTCTATTCTTTCACAGTGGTTGTTTTACATATTCTGAAATCACCTGTTTACTGTGATCTTATTGCATATCTATATATATATATATATATATATATTATATATATATATATATATATATATATATATATATATATATATATATATAGAAATTATGTATTTTTGTCATGCTCAGTCTTTTTCATTTTCATTTATGATCTTTCAAGAGATAAGGGAATACAGGTCCACGATACTTAGCCTGTCATTTATGTTCATTATATAGAGACCAGAACTGCGTCGTATAATGTAAATGGCGCCTAAACAGGCAGGCAGGCATGCAAGCAGGCAGACAGGCAGGCAGACAAGCAGGCAGGCAGGCAGAAAGGCAGGCAGACAGGCAGGCAGACAGACAGGCAGACAGACAGGCAGACAGGCAGGCAGACAGGCAGTCAGGCAGGCAGTCAAGCTGTGGCAGACGCAGCCAGCAGACAGAGATGCGAGGCACTAACATCGATCGCAAGGTCCGTGATTATCCTTGCAAATAGATGTGTGTTGACATTATCATGACTGTGGTGTGGCTCGTTACTTCTCTCTTACCTCCTATGTTAAGATTATATCACAACTTATATGAGTGTAGTAACAGTAGTGGTAGCAATAGTAGTAGTAGCAGTCGCAGTAACAGTAGTAGTAGCAGTAGTAGTAGTAGATGTGGTAGTAGTAGTAGTGGTAGCAGCAGTAGTAGTAACAGCAGTAGTGGTAGCAGTAGTAGTAGTAGTAGTAATAGTAGTAGTAGTAGTAGTAGTGGTGGTGGTAGAAGTAGTAGTGGTAGCAGTAGTAGCGGTAGTAGTAGTATTGGTGGAGGCGGTAGACAGGGAAAGAGAGAGAGAGAGAGAGAGAGAGAGAGAGAGAGAGAGAGAGAGATTAATACTATCCAGTGACCGGCACAGTTACCAGTACATTCGGATAACATTTCCAATTCCACCACCACTACTACCATCACCGACCACCGACCACCAACCACTACCAACCACCACCAACCACTACCAACCACCACCAACCAACACCACTAACCCCCACCACCAACCACCACCAGCAAGCTAAGACCATCTGCAATCAGGACCCCCCTCCCCCGTCCCCCCCGGGGAGAGTTGCCTGCACTTGGCGCCTCAACGAGCAGTCAGCAAACGAGTCAATTAGAGCGAGGCAGCAAACAGGGTAATGACTCTCCCCGGCCATCAACACTGCCTACCTACTGCCCCTCAGCCTACCTTAACAAGGCTATTTTTCCCTCAACCACCATAACTACCAGTCACAGCTTACACAACTCTTATGTACCCCGTCTCTCTCTCTCTCTCTCTCTCTCTCTCTCTCTCTCTCTCTTTTTTTTTTTTTTTTTTTTTTACACAGGGTTTGACAAGGTTAAGGATCCCTAGCTTTATTGACAGCTATTTACAGGTTAAGGATTCCTAACTTTATTGGCAAGCTAAGAGCTGTTACCTACATCAGCTCATTTGAAAGCATTTTTATTGTTATGAGACATACAAGTAGGGAACAGGATGAAGTTGGAGCCATCTGTGGGCCAGCATTTTCATTTGATCAACTGACTTTATCTCGTTGACATCATTATGCTGCACGAATGTGTTCCATACTCGAGTCATCCTGGGTATGTACGATCTCAGATGGAGTGATGTTCTGGAGAAGGGTACAGCCAGAGTGAAGTTGCTGCTTGCTGCCCGTCTTGTGGCATAAAAGCTTGTTTCACGCTGTCCTCGAAGTGGATCCAAGTGTGGTATTTTGACAATATTGGCCTTGTACATAACAGTAAGGCCACCCACATCCCTCCTATGTTGAAGGCTCTGCTGAAATGACAGATCTATCCAGGAAGGGTCCAGGCGAGAGATGAGACGTCTTGCTCTGTTCTCTACTCTGTCAAGCAGTCGCAGATGAGAGGGGGGGGCAGGCAAACCAAGAAAGTGGAGCATACTCAAGGTGTGAGCGTACTTGTGCCTCGTACAGGATCTTGCAACCCCTACTGTCAAGCAGATGGGAGATACGGCGATGTGCTGTAAGCTTCCTGGCTGCCTCTCTCTCTCTCTCTCTCTCTCTCTCTCTCTTCCTGATCACCCCAGGGACAGGGGTCCCTAACCACCCCAGCTTCAGGGGTCCCTGACCACCTGAGCTTTAGGGGTTCCTGGCAACCCCAGCTTCAGGGTTCCTGATCACCCTAGCTTCAGGGGTCTCTAACTACCCTAGCTTCAGGGGTTTCTGATCACCTATTACAACCCAGGCACAATAAGGCCTGTTATCCTGTGTGTAAAGGGGAACAAGGAGCAGAACAAACACAACTGAATGACTTTCAAATGTATTTTCCTTCACCAAGGGCAATAGTGATTATTTACAACTATGTACACTATATACAGTTGGAAAAGTGTATGTACAACGTGGTTTAGGCAAGGTCAAGACACAGCCTGGAGACAGAATGGACAACCATACTCAACCAGCTCTAGAATGGAAATGACAAGGGTGGACAGGTTGGTGGTGATCACAACACCTCCACAATTGCCAGACCCACCTTCTCATTGGCTGAAACTTGATGCTGTTCGAACGATGGGGCCCCATCATTTGACCCTTAGTACTGGTTCGCTGGTCGGGGAGATAGCCTTTCAATGAGGGCGTGTACCTGCGCCGAGTAAAGGTTACGTATTCTTTGCATGCCACACCACCCCAGCTTCAGGGATTCCTAATCACCCTAGCTTCAGGGGTTCCTAACCATCCCAGCTTCAGGAGTTCCTAACCACCCCAGCTTCAGGGGTTCCTAATCACCCTAGCTTCAGGGGTTCCTAACCATCCCAGCTTCAGGGGTTCCTAACCACCCCTGCTTCAAGGGTTCATAACCACCCCAGCTTCAGGGGTTCCTAACCATCCCAGCTTCAGGGGTTCCTAACCATCCCAGCTTCAACGGTTCATAACCATCCCAGCTTCAACGCTTCATAACCACCCCAGCTTCAGGGGTTCCTGACCGCCTCAGCTTTAGGGGCAACCTTTCTTACTTTATTTTCAAAGAACGCATCCTCAGATCACCAGGAGACAGACATAGCTTTGAAGATGAAAGAGAGAGAGAGAGAGAGAGAGAGAGAGAGAGAGGGGGGGGGGAGGACAAGACTTTAGATTTAGCCACTGAAGTGGCTGGGTTTTCTAGGCACTCCATATCCATCCTGTGGATGGTATCACAAGAGCATATGGATACACAAAAGGCCTTGGGACTAGACCCCAAAAAGGTTACAATCTGTTACAAGCAAATTTAGGAAATTTGCTTAAAGTATCTGGTATCGTATTTTCATTAATAAGATATCTTGACATGTCACATAGGTTATTATACTGTCTATCTCAGTTTTCCCCAGTAAGTGGACAATTAAGCACATAGTGTTCAAGACAGTGACCATAAGCCTGGCCACTACAACATCAGTCAATCTGCACACAGAGTTTGTTCCATAAACGTGCTTATCTAGGTAGAGAAAGCAACAGCTCCCTCCCAGTTTCTAAATAAACTTAAACTGGAGTTTACCTGGAGAGAGCTCCTGGGGTCAACGTCCCCCGCTGCCCGGAAAATCGCCAGATATTCGCAGCAGGTTGAACTAAAATCGCCCTGCCATGAACGAGACATATGCACGACACTTGGGTATCTTCACTGCCCAAACGTTTCGCCCATTCCGGAGGACTCTTTCAGTCGAGTACTACGACCCTCGTGCTGACACCAGAAGCGAAGAGGAAACTGCGTCAGCGCTGAGCACACACACACACTTGTCAACCCGTGGGCGAAACTTTGTTCCAGAAGACGCTTGTCCACTGCATGCTGTCTTTACATTTTTTAAGGGGGTGGGGACATTCTCGTCGACCCTACGACGTTTCGACCAATGTAAGATGTTAGGAACGACTGATAAACAGAGAATGACACGATAAAATTAATGATGTTTTAATATCAGCAGGATAACGACGATGATGTCTTCACATCAACAGCACATTACACCATAAAAGAAGATAGTAACATTAGATAAAGATGCTGTCTAACAGCATCATCAGACAAAGATGCTATCAGCATCATCAGACAAAGATGCTGTCTATCAGCATCAGCGGCATGAGAGGACATAACAGTAAAGATTTTTTTAATATAGCGACGCCATAAAAGTGGTGGAGTATATTTCTTGGTAGATAAAGTGGCTGCTGGAGTGTGATCCCGGTGGTGGTGGAGGGACGTTGTACTACAACTGCTGGAAGATATAATTCTGCTGTTATAACTACAACACTGAAGACCGAGACACCACCGACATAATTCTGCTGTTATAACTACAACACTGAAGACTGGGACACTAACTACAAAGAGCTTCAAGTAAATAAAGTCTCGACATCTTACTAATCCAAATATTCCAGAGGAACGAATCCAAAGGGTTTAAAACTTAGCTCCCCCTCTAGGCACCAGCTGGTGGGGCTGTGATGAAGGGGCTGTGATGAAGGGGCTGTGATGAAGGGGCTGTGATGAAGGGAGCTGTGATGAAGGGGGCTGAGATGAAATGGACTGTGACGACGGGGGTTGTGATGAAGGGGGCTGCAATGAAGAGGGCTGTGATGAAGGGGGCTGTGATGAAAGGGGTTGTGATGAATGGGGTTGAGATGAAGGGGACTGTGATGAAAGGGGCTGTGAAGGAAGGGCCTAGTATTGACATGTTGATTCAGAGTGTATGGCCAGGGTGAGTCTTGAAGTCAACTCTGGATAAGAGGAGAAGGTAGACACATCACCGCCAGCAGTGTTGACTTTATATTAACTAAATTCCATTGATGTTCCCTCTGTTGTGTAGTATAGTGGTGTGTTGTGAAGTGTAGTGGTGTGTTGTGAAGTGTAGTGGTGTGTTGTGAAGTGTAGTGGTGTGTTGTGAAGTGTAGTGGTGTGTTGTGAAGTGTAGTGGTGTGTTGTGAAGTGTAGTGGTGTGTTGTGAAGTGTAGTGGTGTGTTGTGAAGTGTAGTGGTGTGTTGTGAAGTGTATTGGTGGGGTTGTGAGTGTAGTGGTGTGTTTGTGAAGTGTAGTGTGTGTTGTGAAGTGCAGGGGTGTGTTGTGTAGTGTAGTGGTGTGTTGTGTAGTGTAGTGGTGTGTTGTGTAGTGTAGTGGTGTGTTGTGAAGTGTAGTGGTGTGTTGTGTAGTGTAGTGGTGTGTTGTGTAGTGTAGTGGTGTGTTGTGTAGTGTAGTGGTGTGTTGTGTAGTGGTGTGTTGTGTAGTGTAGCGGTGTGTTTTGTAGTGTATGGTGTGTTGTGTAGTGTAGTGGTGTGTTGTGTAGTGTATGGTGTGTTGTGAAGTGTATGGTGTGTTGTGAAGGGGCAGTGGTGTGTGTGTAGTGTAGTGGTTGTTGTGTTGTAGTGGTGTGTTGTGTAGTGTAATTGGTGTGTTGTGAATGTGTGTGGTGTTGTGAAGTGCAGTGGTGTGTTGTGTAGTGTAGTGGTGTGTTGTGTAGTGTAGTGGTGTGTTGTGTAGTGTAGTGGTGTGTTGTGAAGTGTAGTGGTGTGTTGTGTAGTGTAGTGGTTGTTTTTTAGTGAAAGGGTGGTGTGTTGTGTAGTGGTGTGTTGTGTAGTGTAGCGGTGTTTTGTGTAGGGGGTAGTGGTGTGTTGTGTAGTGTAGTGGTGTGTTGTGTAGTGAAGTGTGTGTTGTGTGATGGGTGTTTGTGTAGTGTAGTGGTGTGTTGTGTAGTGTATGGTGTGTTGTGAGTGTAGTGGTGTGTTTGTGTAGTGTTATGGTGTGTTGTGTAGTGTAGTGGTGTGTTTGTAGTGTAGTGGTGTGTTGTGAAGTGTAGTGGTGTGTTGTGTATGTAGTGGGGGTTGTGTAGTGAAGTGGTGTGTTGTGTAGTGTGTGTTGGTGTAGTGGTGTGTTGTGTAGTGTAGTGGTGTGTTGTGTAGTGTAGTGGTGTGTTGTGAAGTGTAGTGGTGTGTTGTGTAGTGTAGTGGTGTGTTGTGTAGTGTAGTGGTGTTTTTTGTGTATGTGTAGTGGTGGTGTGTTGTGTAGTGTAGTTGTGTTGTGCTGTTTTTAGTGTAGTGGTGTGTTGTGTAGTGTAGTGGTGTGTTGTGTAGTGTAGTGGTGTGTTGTGAAGTGTGTGTATGTAGTGGTGTGTTGTGTAGTGTAGTGGTGTGTTGTGAAGTGTAGTGGTGTGTTGTGTAGTGTAGTGTGTGTGGTTGCGAAGTGTAGTGGTTGTGTTGTGGTAGTGTAGTGGTGTGTTGTGTAGTGTTAGTGGTGTGTGGTGTTGTGTAGTGTAGTGGTGTGTTGTGTAGTGTAGTGGTGTTTTGGGTGTAGTGTAGTGGTGTGTTGTGTAGTGTAGTGGTGTGTTGTGTAGTGTAGTGGTGTGTTGTGTGTAGTGTAGTGGTGTGTGTGTAGTGTAGTGGAGTGTTGTGATAGTGGTAGTGGTTGTGTTGTGAAGTGTAGTGGTGTGTTGTGTGTGTAGTGTGTGTTTGTGTGTGTAGGTAGTGTGTGTTGTTGTAGTGTAGTGGTGTGTGTGTAGTGTAGTGGTGTGTTGTGTAAGTGTAGTGGTGTGTTGTGTAGTGTAGTGGTGTGTTGTAGTGTAGTGGTGTGTTGTGTAGTGTAGTGGTGTGTTGTTAGTGTTGGGGTGTTGTGTAGTGTATTGTGTGTTGTTTGTTGTGTAGTGGTGTGTTGTGGTAGTGTTGTGTGGGTGTGTGTGTGTGTGGTGTGTATGGGTAGTGTGTGGAGTGTTGTGAGTGTAGTGGTGTGTTGTGTAGTGTAGTGTGTGTTGTGTAGTGTAGTGGTGTGTTGTGTAGTGTAGTGGTTTTGTTGTGTAGTGTAGTGGTGTGTTGTGTAGTGTAGTGGTGTGTTGTGTAGGAGTAGTGGTGTGTTTGTGTGTGTAGTGGGTGTAGTTGTGAGTGTTAGTGGTGTGTTGTGTAGTGTAGTGGTGTGTTGCGAAGTGTAGTGGTGTTGTGGTGTAGTGTGTGGTGTAGGTTGTGTTGTGTAGTGTGGGGTGTGTTGCGAAGTGTAGTGGTGTGTTGTGTAGTGTAGTGGTGTGTTGTGTAGTGTAGTGGTGTGTTGTGTAGTGTAGTGGTGTGTTGTGAAGTGTAGTGGTGTGTTGTGTAGTGTAGGGGTGTGTGTTGTGTAGTGTTGTGGTGTGTTGTGTAGTGTATTTGGTGGGTTGTGTTGGAAGTGTAGTGGTGTGTTGTGTAGTGTAGTGGTGTGTTGTGTAGTGTAGTGGTGTGTTTGTGTAGTGTAGTGGTGTGTTGTGTAGTGTAGTGGTGTGTTGCGAAGTGTAGTGGTGTGTTGTGTAGTGTAGTGGTGTGTTGTGTAGTGTAGTGGTGTGTTGCGAAGTGTAGTGGTGTGTTGTGTAGTGTAGTGTGTGTTTTGTTGTAGTGTAGTGGTGTGTTGCGAAGTGTAGTGGTGTGTTGTGTAGTGTAGTGGGTGTGTTGGTGTAGTGTAGTGGTTATGTTGTGTAGTGGTGTGTTGTGTAGTGTAGTGGTGTGTTGCGAATTTGTAGTGGTTTGGTTGTTGTGTAGTGGTTGTGGGGTGTGGGGTTGTGTAGGGGTAGTGGTGTGTTGCGAAGTGTAGTGGGTGTGTTGTGTAGTGTAGTGGTGTGTTGTGTAGTGTAGTGGTGTGTTGTGTAGTGGTGTGTTGTGTAGTGTAGTGGTGTGTTGCGAAGTGTAGTGGTGTGTTGTGTAGTGTAGTGGTGTGTTGTGTGTGTAGTGTGTGTTGCGAAGTGTAGTGGTGTGTTGTGTTAGTGTAGTGGTGTGTTGTGTAGTGTAGTGGGTGTGTTGTGTAGTTGTAGTGGTGTGTTGCGAAGTGTAGTGGTGTGTGTGTGTTGTGTAGTGGTGTGTTTGTGTAGTGTAGTGGTGTGTTGTGTAGTGTAGTGGTGTGTTGCGAAGTGTAGTGAGTGTGGTTGTTGTGTAGTGTAGTGGTGTGTTGTGTTGTGTAGTGTTGTGTGTGTGGTTGTGTAGTGTAGTGGTGTGTTGTGTAGTGTAGTGGTGTTGTTGCGAGGGTGTTGTAGTGGTGTGTGTTGTTTTAGTGTAGTGGTTGTGTTGTGTAGTGTAGGTGGTGTGTTGCGAAGTGTAGTGGTGTGTTGTGTAGTGTAGTGGTGTTTTGTGTAGTGTAGTGGTGTTGTTGCGAAGTGTAGTGGTGTGTTGTGTAGTGTAGTGGTGTGTTGTGTAGTGTAGTGGTATGTTGTGTAGTGGTGTGTTGTGTAGTGTAGTGGTGTGTTGCGAAGTGTAGTGGTGTGTTGTGTAGTGTAGTGGTGTGTTGTGTAGTGTAGTGGTGTGTTGCGAAGTGTAGTGGTGTGTTGTGTAGTGTAGTGGTGTGTTGTGTAGTGTAGTGGTGTGTTGTGTAGTGGTGTGTTGTGTAGTGTTAGTGGTGTGTTGCGAAGTGTAGTGGTGTGTTGTGTGTGTAGTGGTGTGTTGTGTAGTGTAGTGTGTTGCGAAGTGTAGTGGTGTGTTGTGTAGTGTAGTGGTGTGTTGTGTAGTGTAGTGGTGTGTTGTGTAGTGTAGTGGTGTGTTGCGAAGTGTAGTGGTGTGTTGTGTAGTGTAGTGGTGTGTTGTGTAGTGTAGTGGTGTGTTGTGTAGTGTAGTGGTGTGTTGTGAAGTGTAGTGGTGTGTGTTGTGTAGTGTAGTGGTGTGTTGTGTAGTGTAGTGGTGTGTTGTGTAGTGTAGTGGTGTGTTGTGTAGTGTAGTGGTGTGTTGTGTAGTGTAGTGGTGTGTTGCGAACTGTAGTGGTGTGTTGTGTAGTGTAGTGGTGTGTTTTGTAGTGTAGTGGTGTGTTGTGTAGTGTAGTGGTGTGTTTGTGTAGTGTAGTGGTGTGTTGTGTAGTGTAGTGGTGTCTTGTGTAGTGTAGTGGTGTGTTGTGTAGTGTAGTGTGTTGCGAAGTGTAGTGGTGTGTTGTGTAGTGTAGTGGGTGTGTTGTGTAGTGTAGTGGTGTGTTGTGTAGTGTAGTGGAGTGTTGTGAAGTGTAGTGGTGTGTTGCGAAGTGTAGTGGTGTGTTGTGTAGTGTAGTGGTGTGTTGTGTAGTGTAGTGGTGTGTTGTGTAGTGTAGTGGTGTGTTGTGTAGTGTAGTGGTGTGTTGTGTAGTGTAGTGGTGTGTTGTGTAGTGTAGTGGTGTGTTGTGTAGTGTAGTGGTGTGTTGCGAAGTGTAGTGGTGTGTTGTGAAGTGTTTCCTGAATAAAGATTCCCATATGCTGCATAAGTGTCTCAATCTTCAACTTGTCGGTTTTTCAAACCATTCATCACACCTCCAGTATTATAACTGTCACCTCCAGTATTACATATGTCAACTCCAGTATTATAACTGTCACCTCCGGTATTATATCTGTTTTCTCCAGTATTATACCTGTCACCTCCGGTATTATATCTGTTACCTCCAGTATTATATCTGTTACCTCCAGTATCATATCTGTTACCTCCAGTATTATATCTGTCATCTCCGGTATTATATCTGTTACCTCCAGTATCATATCTGTTACCTCCAGTATCATATCTGTTACCTCCAGTAATATATCTGTCATCTCCGATTATATCTGTTACACTCCAGTATTATACCTGTCACCTCGGTATTTATATCTGTTACCTCCAGTTTATATCTGTTACCTCCAGTATCATATCTGTTACCTCCAGTATTATATCTGTCATCTCCGGTATTATATCTGTTACCTCCAGTATTATATCTGTTACCTCCAGTATTATATCTGTTACCTCCAGTATTATATCTGTTACCTCCAGTATTATATCTGTCACCTCCAGTATTATATCTGTCACCTCCTGTATTATATATGTTACCTCCAGTATTACATATGTCACCTCCAGTATTATATCTGTTACCTCCAGTATTATATCTGTTACCTCCAGTATTATATATGTTACCTCCAGTATTATATCTGTTACTTCCAGTATTATATCTGTCACCTCCAGTATTATATCTGTCACCTCCAGTATTATATCTGTTACCTCCAGTATTATATCTGTTACCTCCAGTATTATAACTGTCACCTCCAGTATTGTATCTGTCACCTCCAGTATTATAACTGTCACCTCCAGTATTATAACTGTCACCTCCAGTATTATATCTATCACCTCCAGTATTATAACTGTCACCTCCAGTATTATATCTGTTACCTCCAGTATTATAACTGTCACCTCCAGTATTATAACTGCCACCTCCAGTATTATAACTGTCACCTCCAGTATTATATCTGTTACCTCCAGTATTATAACTGTCACCTCCAGTATTATAACTGTCACCTCCAGTATTATATCTATTTACCTCCAGTATTATAACTGTCACCTCCAGTATTATAACTGTCACCTCCAGTATTATATCTGTCACCTCCAGTATTATAACTGTCACCTCCAGTATTATATCTGTTTACTCTGTATTATAACTGTCACCTCCAGTATTATAACTGTTCACTCAGTATTATATCTGTTACCTCCAGTATTATAACTGTCACCTCCGTGTTATAAACTGTCACCTCCAGTATTATATCTGTTACCTCCAGTATTATAACTGTCACCTCCAGTGTTATAACTGTCAACTCCAGTATTATATCTGTTACCTCCAGTATTATAACTGTCACCTCCAGTATTATAACTGTCACCTCCAGTATTATATCTGTTACCTCCAGTATTATAACTGTCACCTCCAGTATTATAACTGTCAACTCCAGTATTATAACTGTCAACTCCAGTATTATAACTGTCACCTCCAGTATTATATCTGTTACCTCCAGTATTATAACTGTCACCTCCAGTATTATAACTGTCACCTCCAGTATTATATCTATCACCTCCAGTATTATAACTGTCACCTACAGTATTATATCTGTTACCTCCAGTATTATAACTGTCACCTCCAGTATTATAACTGCCACCTCCAGAATTATAACTCTCACCTCCAGTATTATATCTGTTACCTCCAGTATTATAACTGTCACCTCCAGTATTATAACTGTCACCTCCAGTACTATATCTGTTACCTCCAGTATTATAACTGTCACCTCCAGTATTATAACTGTCACCTCCAGTATTATATCTGTCATCTCCAGTATTATAACTGTCACCTCCAGTATTATATCTGTCACCTCCAGTATTATAACTGTCACCTCCAGTATTATAACTGTCACCTCCAGTATTATATCTGTTACCTCCAGTATTATAACTGTCACCTCCAGTATTATAACTGTCACCTCCAGTATTATATCTGTTACCTCCAGTATTATAACTGTCACCTCCAGTATTATAACTGTCACCTCCAGTAATATATTTCCGTCGCAAGTTATGAGGTATTGCAAGAATAGGAAGGATGGAGCTAGGATAGAAAGATGGTGCTAGGACAGAAGGATGGGGTTAGGACAGAAGGATGGGGTTAGGATAGAAGGATAGTGCTAGTATAGAAGGATGGTGCTAGGACAGAAGGGTGGGGATAGGATGGAAAGATGGTGCTAGGACAGAAGGCTGGGGCTTGGATAGAAGGATGGTGCTAGGACAGAAGGCGGGGGCTTGGATAGAAGGATGGTGCTAGGACAGAAGGCTGGGGCTTGGATAGAAGGATGGTGCTAGGACAGAAGGACGGGGATAGGATGGAAGGATGGTGCTAGGACAGAAGGCTGGGGCTTGGATAGAAGGATGGTGCTAGGACAGAAGGATAGGGCTAGGATAGAAGGATAGTGCTAGTATAGAAGGATGGTGCTAGGACAGAAGGACGGGGATAGGATGGAAGATGGTGCTAGGACAGAAGGCTGGGGCTTGGATAGAAGGATGGTGCTAGGACAGAAGAACGGGGATAGGATGGAAGGATGGTGCTAGGACAGATGGCTGAAGCTAGGATTGAAGGATGGTGCTAGGACAGAAGGATAGGGCTAGGGAAGAAGGATGGTGCTGGGATAGAAGGATGGTGCTAGGACAGAAGGATGGTGCTAGGACAGAAGGATGATGCTAGGACAGAAGGATGGTGCTAGGACAGAAGGATGGTGCTAGCACATAACAATGGTGCTAGGATTGAAGGATGGTGCTAGGATAGAAGGATGGTGCTAGGACATAAGGATGGTGCTAGAATAGAAGGATGGTGCTAGGACAGAAGGATGGTGCTATAACAGAAGGATGGTGCTAGGATAAAAGGATGGTGATAGGGGAGAAAGATGGTGCTAGGATAGAAGGATGGTGCTAGGACAGAAGGATGGTGCTAGGACAGAAGGATGGTGCTAGGACAGAAGGATGGTGCTAGGACAGAAGGATGGTGCTAGGATAGAAGGATGGTGCTAGGGTAGAAGGATGGTGCTAGGGTAGAAGGGTGGTGCTAGGACAGAAGGATGGTGCTAGGACAGAAGGATGGTGCTTGGACAGATGGATGGTGCTAGGACAGAAGGATGTGCTAGGACAGAAGGATGGTGCTAGGATAGAAGGATGGTGCTAGGATAAAAGAAGGGTTCTAGGACAGAAGGATGGTGCTAAGATAGAAGGATGGTGGTAAGATAGAAGGATGGTGCTAGGACAGAAGGATGGTGCTAGGACAGAAGGATGGTGCTAGGACAGAAGGATGGTGCTAGGACAGAAGGATGGTGCTAGGACAGAAGGATGGTGCTAGGACAGAAGGATGGTGCTAGGACAGAAGGATGGTGCTAGGACAGAAGGATGGTGCTAGGACAGAAGGATGGTTCTAGGACAGAAGGATGGTGCTAGGACAGAAGGATGGTGCTAGGACAGAAGGATGGTTCTAGGACAGAAGGATTGGTGCTAGGACAGAAGGATGGTGCTAGGACAGAAGGATGGTTCTAGGACAGAAGGATGGTGCTAGGACAGAAGGATGGTGCTAGGACAGAAAGATGGTTCTAGGACAGAAGGATGGTGCTAGGACAGAAGGATGGTGCTAGGACAGAAGGATGGTGCTAGGACAGAAGGATGGTGCTAGGACAGAAGGATGGTTCTAGGACAGAAGGATGGTGCTAGGACAGAAGGATGTTGCTAGGACAGAAGGATGGTGCTAGGATAGAAGGATGGTGCTAGGACAGAAGGATGGTGCTAGGACAGAAGGATGGTGCTAGGACAGAAGGATGGTGCTAGGACAGAAGGATGGTTCTAGGACAGAAGGATGGTGCTAGGACAGAAGGATGGTGCTAGGACAGAAGGATGGTGCTAGGACAGAAGGATGGTGCTAGGACAGAAGGATGGTTCTAGGACAGAAGGATGGGTGTGCTAGGACAGAAGGATGGTGCTAGGACAGAAGGATGGTTGCTACGACAGAAGGATGGTGCTAGGACAGAAGGATGGTGCTAGGACAGAAGGATGGTGCTAGGACAGAAGGATGGTGCTAGGACAGAAGGATGGTGCTAGGACAGAAGGATGGTGCTAGGACAGAAGGATGGTTCTAGGACAGAAGGATGGTGCTAGGACAGAAGGATGGTGCTAGGAAGAAGGATGGTTCTAGGACAGAAGGATGGTGCTAGGACAGAAGGATGGTGCTAGGATAGAAGGATGGTGCTAGGACAGAAGGATGGTGCTAGGACAGAAGGATGGTGCTAGGATAGAAGGATGGTGCTAGGACAAGAAGGATGGTGCTAGGACAGAAGGATGGTTCTAGGACAGAAGGATGGTGCTAGGACAGAAGGATGGTGCTAGGACAGAAGGATGGTTCTAGGACAGAAGGATGGTGCTAGGACAGAAGGATGGTGCTAGGACAGAAGGATGGTGCTAGGACAGAAGGATGGTGCTAGGACAGAAGGATGGTTCTAGGACAGAAGGATGGTGCTAGGACAGAAGGATGGTGCTAGGACAGAAGGATGGTGCTAGGACAGAAGGATGGTTCATAGGACAGAAGGATGGTGCTAGGACAGTAGGATGGTTCTAGGACAGAAGGATGGTGCTAGGACAGAAGGATGGTGCTAGGACAGAAGGATGGTGCTAGGACAGAAGGATGGTGCTAGGACAGAAGGATGGTGCTAGGACAGAAGGATGGTGCTAGGACAGAAGGATGGTGCTAGGACAGAAGGATGGTTCTAGGACAGAAGGATGGTGCTAGGACAGAAGGATGGTGCTAGGACAGAAGGATGGTGCTAGGACAGAAGGATGGTGCTAGGACAGAAGGATGGTGCTAGGACAGAAGGATGGTGCTAGGACAGAAGGATGGTGCTAGGACAGAAGGATGGTTCTAGGACAGAAGGATGGTGCTAGGACAGAAGGATGGTGCTAGGACAGAAGGATGGTGCTAGGGTAGAAGGATGGTGCTAGGACAGAAGGATGGTGCTAGGACAGAAGGATGGTGCTAGGATAGAAGGATGGTGCTAGGACAGAAGGATGGTTCTAGGACAGAAGGATGGTGCTAGGACAGAAGGATGGTGCTAGGACAGAAGGATGGTGCTAGGACAGAAGGATGGTTCTAGGACAGAAGGATGGTGCTAGGACAGAAGGATGGTGCTAGGACAGAAGGATGGTGCTAGGACAGAAGGATGGTGCTAGGACAGAAGGATGGTTCTAGGACAGAAGGATGGTGCTAGGACAGAAGGATGGTGCTAGGACAGAAGGATGGTGCTAGGACAGAAGGATGGTGCTAGGACAGAAGGATGGTGCTAGGACAGAAGGATGGTGCTAGGACAGAAGGATGGTGCTAGGACAGAAGGATGGTTCTAGAACAGAAGGATGGTGCTAGGACAGAAGGATGGTGCTAGGACAGAAGGATGGTTCTAGGACAGAAGGATGGTGCTAGGACAGAAGGATGGTGCTAGGACAGAAGGATGGTGATAGGACAGAAGGATGGTGCTAGGACAGAAGGATGGTGCTAGGACAGAAGGATGGTGCTAGGACAGAAGGATGGTGCTAGGACAGAAGGATGGTGCTAGGACAGAAGGAGGTTCTAGGACAGAAGGATGGTGCTAGGGACAGAAGGATGGTGCTAGGACAGAAGGATGGTGCTAGGATAGAAGGATGGTGCTAGGACAGAAGGATGGTGCTAGGACAGAAGGATGGTGCTAGGATAGAAGGATGGTGCTAGGACAGAAGGATGGTTCTAGGACAGATGGATGGTGCTAGGACAGAAGGATGGTGCTAGGACAGAAGGATGGTGCTAGGACAGAAGGATGGTTCTAGGACAGAAGGATGGTGCTAGGATAGAAGGATGGTGCTAGGACAGAAGGATGGTGCTAGGATAGAAGGATGGTGCTAGGACAGAAGGATGGTGCTAGGATAGAAGGATGGTGCTAGGACAGAAGGATGGTGCTAGGACAGAAGGATGGTGCTAGGACAGAAGGATGGTGCTAGGACAGAAGGATGGTGCTAGGACAGAAGGATGGTGCTAGGACAGAAGGATGGTTCTAGGACAGAAGGATGGTGCTAGGACAGAAGGATGGTGCTAGGATAGAAGGATGGTGCTAGGACAGAAGGATGGTGCTAGGACAGAAGGATGGTGCTAGGATAGAAGGATGGTGCTTGGACAGAAGGATGGTGCTAGGACAGAAGGATGGTGCTAGGACAAAAGGATGGTTCTAGGACAGAAGGATGGTGCTAGGACAGAAGGATGGTGCTAGGACAGAAGGATGGTGCTAGGACAGAAGGATGGTTCTAGGACAGAAGGATGGTGCTAGGACAGAAGGATGGTGCTAGGACAGAAGGATGGTTGCTAGGACAGAAGGATGGTGCTAGGACAGAAGGATGGTTCTAGGACAGAAGGATGGTGCTAGGACAGAAGGATGGTTCTAGGACAGAAGGATGGTGCTAGGACAGAAGGATGGTGCTAGGACAGAAGGATGGTGCTAGGACAGAAGGATGGTTCTAGGACAGAAGGATGGTGCTAGGATAGAAGGATGGTGCTAGGACAGAAGGATGGTGCTAGGACAGAAGGATGGTGCTAGGACAGAAGGATGGTTCTAGGACAGAAGGATGGTGCTAGGACAGAAGGATGGTGCTAGGATAGAAGGATGGTGCTAGGACAGAAGGATGGTGCTAGGATAGAAGGATGGTTCTAGGACAGAAGGATGGTTGCTAGGACAGAAGGATGGTGCTAGGACAGAAGGATGGTGCTAGGACAGAAGGAATGGTGCTAGGACAGAAGGATGGTGCTAGGACAGAAGGATGGTGCTAGGACAGAAGAATGGTGCTAGGACGAAGGATGGGTGTAGGATAGAGGATGGTTCTAGGACAGAAGGATGGTTGCTATGGACAGAGGATGGTGCTAGGACAGAAGGATGGTGCTAGAACAGAAGGATGGTGCTAGGACAGAAGGATGGTGCTAGGATAGAAGGATGGTTCTAGGACAGTAGGATGGTGCTAGGACAGAGGATGGTGCTAGGATCAGAGGATGGTGCTTGGTATAGATAGGATGGTGCTGGGTAGATATTGGATGAATATCATTCTGTGTCATTAGTTGCTTGTGTGTATGGACCGGTTGTGAGCAGATGGTGGTGGGGTAGGGCACTCGGGGGGTCAAACCAGATAAGAGAGAACGATAAGAACATAAAGCGAGAAACAAGCAAAGAGAGAAGGAACGAAAGAGAGAATGGATAAGAAAACGAGAGGGCAACAGCAAGAGAAGAAGAAAGACACAGAGGAGAAGGAACGACAGAGAAGCAAACAGAAAGAGATCCCCAAACACAAAGAAAAAGAGAGCAAGACAAGACAAGACGCGAGAAAGACAGACGACGCAAGAAACGCGGAGACAAGAACAGAGAAGACAGAACGCGAGCGCCCTAAGCAAGCCACCGACAGACACGAAAGCGCGAGAAGAAGCAACCAGCACACCTCCCAAGCCTCTGATACCAGATCACGACGATACCCAGCATCACCCCAAGCCTCCCCTCCCTCTCCCCTCCCTCCCCTCACTCTCCCCCCCTCCCTCTCTCCTCCCCTCCCCTCTCTTCTCCCTCCACTCTCTCCTCACCATCACCCTCTCTATCCTCCCCTCCCCTCTCTGCTCCCCTCCCCTCATCCCCTCCCCCCCCTCCCCTCCCCTCCCCTCTCTCCCCCTCCCGTTCCCCTCCCCTCCCACTCTCTCCTCCCTCCCCTCTCTCCTCCCCTCCCCTCTCTCCTCCCCTCCCCTCTCTCCCCTCCCGTCTCTCCTCCCCTCCCCTCTCCTCCCTCCCCTCCTCTCTCTCCCCCTCCCCTCTCTCCTCCCCTCCCCTCTCTCCTCCCCTCCCCTTCTCCTCCCCCTCCCCTCTCTCCCCCCCTCTCTCTCTCCTCCCCTCCCCTCTCTCTTCCCCTCCCCTCTCTCCTCCCCTCCCCTCTCTCCTCCCCTCCCCTCTCTCCTCCCCTCCCTCTCTCCTTCCCTCCCCTCTCTCCTCCCCTCCCTCTCTCCTCCCCCTTCCCTCTCTCCTCCCCTCCCCTTTCTCCTCCCCTCCCTACCTCCCTCATTTACTCTCCCCCTTCCCTACCTCCCTCATTTATTCTCCCCCTTTCCCTACCTCCCTCATTTATTCTGCCCCTTCCCTACCTCCCTCATTTACTCTCCCCCTTCCCTACCTCCCTCATTTATTCTCCCCCTTTCCCTACCTCCCTCATTTATTCTCCCTTCTCTCTTCCATCGTCAATTCAACGATCAGTTTTAGATTAATTCTCCTCAATGATTGATGAGTTACGTCCAGTGTAGCGTCTAGCTGTGTGTTTGTTGCTCTCTCTTCTCCTTCTCTTCCTTCTCCTCCTCCTCCGTCTCTTCCTCCCTCCTCCTCCTCTACGTTATCCAACTCCTCTCCTTCATTACGTCCTCTTTTCCTACTCCCTCTTCCTTATCTTTCAGTTCTCCTTCCACCTGTTCCTCCTCCAGGTCCTTTTCTCCTATTCTTTCTTCAAATCCCTCTTTCCCCTTCTCTTCTCTCCCACGTTCTCTGTTCTTGTTCAGTTAGTGAACACACCCAGTTAGTGAGCACACCCAGCCAGTTAGTGTGCACACCCAGCCAGTTAGTGTGCACACCCAGCCAGTTAGTGTGCACACCCAGCCAGTTAGTGTGCACACCCAGCCAGTTAGTGTGCACACCCAGCCAGTTAGTGTGCACACCCAGCCAGTTAGTGTGCACACCCAGCCAGTTAGTGTGCACACCCAGCCAGTTAGTGTGCACACCCAGCCAGTTAGTGTGCACACCCAGCCAGTTAGTGTGCACACCCAGCCAGTTAGTGTGCACACCCAGCCAGTTAGTGTGCACACCCAGCCAGTTAGTGTGCACACCCAGCCAGTTAGTGTGCACACCCAGCCAGTTAGTGTGCACACCCAAACCAGTTAGTGTGCACACCCAGCCAGTTAGTGTGCACACCCAGCCAGATTTGTGTGCACACCCAACCAGTTAGTGTGCACACCCAGCCAGTTAGTGTGCACACCCAGCCAGTTAGTGTGCACACCCAGCCAGTTAGTGTGCACACCCAACCAGTTAGTGTGCACACCCAGCCAGTTAGTGTGCACACCCAGCCAGTTAGTGTGCACATCCAGCCAGTTAGTGTGCACACCCACCCAGTTAGTGTGCACGCCCAGTCAGTTAGTGTGCACACCCAGCCAGTTAATGTGCACACCCAGCCAGTTAGTGTGCACACCCAGCCAGTTAGTGTGCACACCCAGCCAGTTAGTGTGCACACCCAGCCAGATAGTGTGCACACCCAGCCAGTTAGTGTGCACACCCAGCCAGTTAGTGTGCACACCCACCCAGTTAGTGTGCAAAGCCCAGTCCCGTTAGTGTGCACACCCAGCCAGTTAATGTGCACACCCAGCCAGATAGTGTGCACACCCAGCCAGTTAGTGTGCACACCCAGCCAGTTAATGTGCACACCCAGCCAGTTAGTGTGCACACCCAGCCAGATAATGTGCATACCCAGCCAGTTAATGTGCACACCCAGCCAGATAGTGTGCATACCCAGCCAGTTAATGTGCACACCCAGCCAGTTAGTGTGCACACCCAGCCAGTTAGTGTGCACACCCAGCCAGTTAGTGTGCACACCCATCCAGATAGTGTGCACACCCAGCCAGTT
Organism: Cherax quadricarinatus; assembly: GCF_026875155.1. Taxonomy (NCBI): domain Eukaryota; kingdom Metazoa; phylum Arthropoda; class Malacostraca; order Decapoda; family Parastacidae; genus Cherax; species Cherax quadricarinatus. Next base: position 73,951,322 of record NC_069409.1, read on the forward strand.
AGTGTGCACACCCAGCCAGTTAGTGTGCACACCCAGCCAGTTAGTGTGCACACCCAGCCAGATAATGTGCACACCCAGCCAGTTAGTGTGCACACCCAGCCAGATAGTGTGCACACCCATCCAGATAATGTGCACACCCAGCCAGTTAGTGTGCACACCCAGCCAGATAGTGTGCACACCCAGCCAGTTAGTGTGCACACCCAGCCAGATAGTGTGCACACCCAGCCAGATAGTGTGCACACCCAGCCAGATAGTGTGCACACCCAGCCAGATAATGTGCACACCCAGCCAGTTAGTGTGCACACCCAGCCAGATAGTGTGCACACCCAGCCAGTTAGTGTGCACACCCTGCCAGATAGTGTGCACACCCAGCCAGATAGTGTGCACACCCAGCCAGATAATGTGCACACCCAGCCAGTTAGTGTGCACACCCAGCCAGTTAGTGTGCACACCCAGCCAGTTAGTGCGCACACCCTGCCAGTTAGTGCTCACACCCAGCCAGTTAGTGTGCACACCCTGCCAGTTAGTGTGCACACCCAGCCAGTTAGTGTGCACACCCAGCCAGTTAGTGTGCACACCCAGCCAGATAGTGTGCACAGCCATCCAGATAGTGTGCACACCCTGCCAGATAGTGTGCACACCCAGCCAGTTAGTGTGCACACCCAGCCTGATAGTGCACACAACAGCCAGTTTAGTGTGCAACACACCAGCCAGATAGTGTGCACACCTCAGCCAGTTAGTGTGCACACCCAGCCAGATAGTGTGCATACAAAGCCAGTTAGTGTGCACACCCAGCCAGATAGTGTGCACACCCAGCCAGATAGTGTGCACACCCAGCCAGATAGTGTGCACACCCAGCCAGTTAGTGTGCACACCCAGCCAGATAGTGTGCACACCAAGTCAGATAGTGTGCACAGTCAGCCAGTTAGTGTGCACACCCAGCCAGATAGTGTGCACACCCAGTCAGATAGTGTGCACACTCAGCCAGTTAGTGTGCACACCCAGCCAGATAGTGTGCACAGCCAGCCAGATAGTGTGCACACCCAGTCAGATAGTGTGCACACTCAGCCAGTTAGTGTGCACACCCAGCCAATTAGTGTGCACACCCAGCCAGATAGTGTACACACCCTGCCGGATAGTGTGCACACCCAGCCAGTTAGTGTGCACGCCCAGCCAGAGAGTGTGCACACCCAGTCAGATAGTGTGCACACCCAGCCAGTTAGTGCGCACACTCAGCCAGTTAGTGTGCACACCCAGCCAGTTAGTGTGCACACCCAGCCAGTTAGTGTGCACTTCCAGCCAGATAGTGTGCACACCCAGCCAGATAGTGTGCACACCCAGCCAGATAGTGTCCACACCCAGCCAGTTAGTGTGCATACCCAGCCAGATAGTGTGGACACCCAGCCAGTTAGTGTGCACACCCAGCCAGTTAGTGTGCACACTCAGCCAGTTAGTGTGCACACCCAGCCAGTTAGTGTGCACACCCAGCCAGTTAGTGTGCACACCCAGCCAGATAGTGTGCACACCCAGCCA
>NC_069409.1:73960354-73963384 GCF_026875155.1 Cherax quadricarinatus
TGGAGGTTACCTGGATACCTGGAGGTTACCTGGATACCTGGAGGTTACCTGGAGGTTACCTGGATACCTGGAGGTTACCTGGAGGTTACCTGGATACCTGGAGGTTACCTGGATACCTGGAGGTTACCTGGAGGTTACCTGGATACCTGGAGGTTACCTGGAGGTTACCTGGATACCTGGAGGTTACCTGGAGGTTACCTGGATACCTGGAGGTTACCTGGAGGTTACCTGGATACCTGGAGGTTACCTGGAGGTTACCTGGATACCTGGAGGTTACCTGGAGGTTACCTGGATACATGGAGGCTACCTGGATACCTGGAGGTTACCTGGAGGTTACCTGGATACCTGGAGGTTACCTGGAGGTTACCTGGATACCTGGAGGTTACCTGGATACCTGGAGGTTACCTGGAGGTTACCTGGATACCTGGAGGTTACCTGGATACCTGGAGGTTACCTGGATACCTGGAGGTTACCTGGATACCTGGAGGTTACCTGGATACCTGGAGGTTACCTGGATACCTGGAGGTTACCTGGATACCTGGAGGTTACCTGGATTCCTGGAGGTTACCTGGATACCTGGAGGTTACCTGGAGGTTACCTGGATACCTGGAGGTTACCTGGATACCTGGAGGTTACCTGGATACCTGGATACCTGGAGGTTACCTGGATACCTGGATACCTGGAGGTTACCTGGATACCTGGAGGTTACCTGGATACCTGGAGGTTACCTGGATACCTGGAGGTTACCTGGATACCTGGAGGTTACCTGGAGGTTACCTGGATACCTGGAGGTTACCTGGATACCTGGAGGTTACCTGGAGGTTACCTGGATACCTGGAGGTTACCTGGATACCTGGAGGTTACCTGGATACCTGGAGGTTACCTGGAGGTTACCTGGATACCTGGAGGTTACCTGGATACCTGGAGGTTACCTGGATACCTGGAGGTTACCTGGAGGTTATTCCGGGGATCAACGCCCCCGCGGCCCGGTACATGACCAGGCCTCCCGGTGGATCAGGGCCGATGACACAAAGATAGGTAGGATAAATGATTCAAACGTGGCCTGGTGGTTAACGCTCTCGCTTCACACGGTGAGGGCCTGGGTTCGATTCCCAGCCAGAGTAGAAACATTGGACGTGTTTCTTTCCACCTGTTGTCTATGTTCCCCATCAGTAAAATGGGTACCTGGGTGTTAGTCGACTGGTGTGGGTCGCATCCTGGGACACTGACCTAATTTGTCCGAAATGCGGAGCATAACAAGGGAATTTCTATATAGTAGTATGTCATTGTTGTCAACTAGGACTGTATACCTTGTACATGTACTTGTAGTAAATAAAGATTTTATTATTATGTTATGGAACTTCAGGAGGATTTAAACAAACTCTACTCTTGGTCAGAAAAGTGGCAGATGCAGTTCAATGTAGATAAATGCAAGGTTCTGAAGCTCAGGAGTGCCCATAACCCTAGCACTTATAAGTTAAATAATGTAGAACTTAGCCATACAGATTGCGAAAAGGACTTGGGGGTTATGGTAAGCAGCAACCTTAAACCAAGACAACAATGCCTAAGCGTACGTAATAAGGCAAATAGATTACTGGGATTTATATCAAGAAGTGTAAGCAACAGAAGTCCAGAGGTCATACTGCAGCTTTATACATCATTAGTAAGGCCTCACCTAGATTATGCAGCTCAATTCTGGTCTCCATATTACAGACTGGACATAAATTCGTTAGAAAACATTCAGCGTAGGATGACTAAATTAATACATGCATTAGAAATCTTCCTTATGAAGAAAGATTGAAGACTCTTAAGTTACATTCACTTGTTAGACGAAAGAATGAGGGGAGACCTGATCGAAGTGTATAAGTGGAAGATAGGTATTAATAAAGGGATATTAACAAGGTCTTGAGGATATCTCTCCAAGAGAGAACCCGCAGTAATGGATTTAAATTAGATAAGTTTAGATTTAGAAAGGACATAGGAAAGTATTGGTTTGGAAATAGGGTAGTTGATGAGTGGAACAGTCTACCTAGTTGGGTTATTGAGGCTGGGACTTTGGGTAGTTTCAAATTTAGGTTGGATAAGTACATGAGTGGGAGGGGTTGGATTTGAGTGGGACTTGCACATCAGAGCTTATTTCTTGGGTGGCATTGAAAATTGGGTTGGGCAAATGTTTTGTTAGTGGGATGAATTGTAAAGGACCTGCCTAGTATGGGCCAACAGGCCTCCTGCAGTGTTCCTCCTTTCTTATGTTCTTATGTTCTTATGATCAACCAGGCTGTTACTGCTGGTCGCACGCAGTCCAACGTACGAGCCACAGCCCGGCTGATCCGGCACTGACTGTAGGTATCTGTACAACTTTCTCTTGAAGGCAGCCAGGGGCTTATTGGCAATTCCCCTAATGCTTGATGGGAAGCTGTTGAACAGTCTTGGGCCCCGGACACTTATGGTGTTTTCCCTTAGTGTACCAATGGCGCCCGTACTCTTAATTGGGGGCATTTTGCATCGCCTGCCCAGTCTTTTACTTTCGTAAGGAGTGATTTCTGTGTGCAGATTTGGGACCATTCCTTCCAAGATTTTCCAAGTGTAGATTATGATATATCTCTCCCTCCTGCGTTCCAACGAGTACAAGTCAAGTGCTTCCAAGCGTTCCCAGTAGTTAAGGTGCTTGACAGAACTTATACGTGCAGTAAAGGATCTCTGTACACTCTCTAGATCTGCGATTTCACCTGCTTTGTATGGAGATGTTAATGTACAGCAGTATTCCAGCCTAGAGAGAACAAGTGATTTGAAAAGGATCATCATGGGCTTGGCATCTCTCGTTTTGAACGTTCTCATTATCCATCCTATCATTTTCTTTGCACGTGCGATCGTGGCACTGTTGTGATCCTTGAAAGTGAGATCCTCAGACATTACTACTCCAGGTCCCTTACATTATTTCCTGCTCTATTGTATGGCCAGAGTCTGTAGTATTCCGTTCTAGTTATTATCTCCTCCCTTTTCCATCGGGTAGTTGGGAAATTTTTTTCC
>NC_069409.1:73966384-74033884 GCF_026875155.1 Cherax quadricarinatus
AAGTAAAGGAAAATGACTGAGAAGTATTAAGGAGATGAAAAATGGATTTAAGGTAAATGAAAATAGCTTGAAAATACAAGATGATCATGGGACGAGGAAACAAGATAATGATGGCTGCAGAACATGTCAGGGTAGTACACACAGGCTTGTCAGGTCTCCACGGTACAGCTACAGTTACAAGTTTAAATCTACAGGCCACACATCACGTATAAAAATTAGAATGCGGTCAGGATGGCTGGTTAATGGCGTATACTGCCTATCAACTCCACCAGCCATTAAGACTGCATCTAAGATTTTCCCCATCAGTCAATAATGGTGTAATCTCTAAAATAGAACTTAAAGTCATAGTGTGTACATAATAAAGAGACTTATAGAGCAGTTTACGCTATAAGTCGCGTGGGGAGCGTTATAAGTCGAGTGGGGAGCGTTATAAGTAGCATGGGAAGCATTATAAGTCGAGTGGGGAGAATTATAAGTCGAGTGGGGAGCGTTATAAGTCGCGTGGGAAGCGTTATAAGTTGAGTGGGGAGCGTTATAAGTCGAGTGGGAAGCGTTATAAGTTGAGTGGGGAGCGTTATAAGTCGAGTGGGGAGAGTTATAAGTTGAGTGGGAAGCGTTATAAGTCGAGTGGGGAGCGTTATAAGTCGCGTGGGAAGAGTTATAAGTTGAGTGGGGAGCGTTATAAGTCGAGTGGGGAGCGTTATAAGTCGAGTGGGGAGCGTTATAAGTCGAGTGGGGAGCGTTATAAGTCGAGTGGGGAGCGTTATAAGTCGAGTGGGGAGCGTTATAAGTTGAGTGGGAAGCGTTATAAGTCGAGTGGGGAGCGTTATAAGTCGAGTGGGGAGCGTTATAAGTCGAGTGGGGAGCGTTGTAAGTTGAGTGGGGAACGTTATAAGTTGAATGGGGAGCGTTATAAGTTGAGTGGGGAACGTTATAAGTCGAGTGGGGAGCGTTATAAGTCGAGCGGTGAGCGTTATAAGTCGAGTGGGAAGCGTTATAAGTTCAGTGAGGAACGTTATAAGTTGAGTGGGGAGCGTTATAGATGAGTGGGGAGCGTTATAAGTTGAGTGGGGAACGTTATAAGTAAAGTGGGGAGCGTTATAAGTTGAGTGGGGAGCGTTATAAGTTGAGTGGGGAGCGTTATAAGTTGAGTGGGAAGCGTTATAAGTTGAGTGGGGAACGTTATAAGTTGAGTGGGGAGCGTTATAAGTTGAGTGGGGAACATTATAAGTCGAGTGGGGAGCGTTATAAGTCGAGTGGGGAACGTTATAAGTTGAGTGGGGAGCGTTATAAGTTGAGTGGGAAGCCTTATAAGTCGAGTGGGGAGCGTTATAAATCGAATGGGGAGGGCTACAAGTCGAATGGGAAGCGTTATAAGGTGCGTGGGGAGTGTTGTAAGTCGCGTGGGGAGGACTGTAAGTCACATGGGGAGTGCTATAAGTCGCGTGGTGAGTGCTGTAAGTCGCGTGGTGAGTGCTATAAGTCGCGTGGGGAGTGCTGTAAGTCGCGTGGGGAGTGCTGTAATTCGGGTGGGGAGTGCTGTAAGTCGCGTGGGGAGTGCTGTAAGTCGCATGGGGAGTGCTATAAGTCGCGTGGGGAGTGCTGTAAGTCGCGTGGAGAGTGCTGTAAGTCGCGTGGGGAGTGCTGTAAGTCGCGTGGGGAGTGCTGTAATTCGGGTGGGGAGTGCTGTAAGTCGCGTGGTGAGTGCTGTAAGTCGCATGGGGAGTGTTGTAAGTCGCGTGGGGAGTGCTGTAAGTCGCGTGGGGAGTGCTGTAAGTCACGTGGGAAGTGTTGTAAGTCACGTGGGGAGTGTTGTAAGTCACGTGGGGAGTGCTGTAAGTCACGTGGGGAGAGTTGTAAGTCACGTGGGGAGTGTTGTAAGTCACGTGGGGAGAGATAAGATAAGATAAGATAAGATTTCGTTCGGATTTTTAACCCCGGAGGGTTAGCCACCCAGGATAACCCAAGAAAGTCAGTGCGTCATCGAGGACTGTCTAACTTATTTCCATTGGGGTCCTTAATCTTGTCCCCCAGGATGCGACCCACACCAGTCGACTAACACCCAGGTACCTATTTGCTGCTAGGTAAACAGGACAACAGGTGTAAGGAAACGTGTCGAAATGTTTCCACCCGCCGGGAATCGAACCCGGGTCCTCCGTATGTGAAGCGAGAGCTTTAGCCACCAGGCCACCGGGAGAGTTTTAAGTCACGTGGGGAGAGTTGTAAGTCACGTGGGGGAGTGCTGTAAGTCACGTGGGGAGAGTTGCAAGTCACGCGGGGAGTGCTGTAAGTCACGTGGGGAGAGTTGCAAGTCACGTGGGGAGTGCTGTAAGTCACGTGGGGAGAGTTGCAAGTCACGTGGGGAGTGTTGTAAGTCACGTAGGGAGAGTTGTAAGTCACGTGGGGAGAGTTGTAAGTCACGTGGGGAGTGCTGTAAGTCAAGTGGGGAGTGTTGTAAGTCACGTGGGGAGAGTTGCAAGTCACGCGGGGAGTGCTGTAAGTCACGTGGGGAGAGTTGCAAGTCACGTGGGGAGTGTTGTAAGTCACGTAGGGAGAGTTGTAAGTCACGTGGGGAGTGCTGTAAGTCACGTGGGGAGTGCTGTAAGTCACGTGGGGAGAGTTGTAAGTCACGTGGGGAGTGCTGTAAGTCACGTGGGGAGTGTTGTAAGTCACGTGGGGAGAGTTGCAAGTCACGTGGGGAGTGCTGTAAGTCACGTGGGGAGAGTTGTAAGTCACGTGGGGAGTGTTGTAAGTCACATAGGGAGAGTTGTAAGTCACGTGGGGAGTGCTGTAAGTCACGTGGGGAGTGCTGTAAGTCACGTGGGGAGAGTTGTAAGTCACGTGGGGAGTGCTGTAAGTCACGTGGGGAGTGCTGTAAGTCACGTGGGAAGAGTTGTAAGTCACGTGGGGAGTGTTGTAAGTCACGTGGCGAGGGTTGTAAGTCACGTGGGGAGAGTTGTAAATTACGTGGGGAGAGTTGCAAGTCACTTGGGGAGAGTTGTAAGTCACGTGGGGAGTGTTGTAAGTCACGTGGGGAGTGTTGTAAGTCACGTGGGGAGAGTTGTAAGTCACGGGGGAGAGTTGTAAGTCACGTGGGGAGTGTTGTAAGTCACGTGGGGAGAGTTGTAAGTCACGTGGGGAGTGTTGTAAGTCACGTGGGGAGTGTTGTAAGTCACGTGGGGAGTGTTGTAAGTCACGTGGGGAGTGTTGTAAGTCACGTGGGAGTGTTGTAAGTCACGTGGGGAGTGTTGTAAGTCACGTGGGGAGTGTTGTAAGTCACGTGGGGAGTGTTGTAAGTCACGTGGGGAGTGTTGTAAGTCACGTGGGGAGTGTTGTAAGTCACGTGGGGAGTGTTTGTAAGTCACGTGGGGATGAGTTGTAAGTCACGTGGGGAGTGTTGTAAGTCCTGTGGTGATGTGTTGGGTAAGTCTCGTGGGGAGTGTTGTAAGTCACTGGGGATGTGTTGTGTCATCGTGGATGGTTGTTGTAAGTCACGTGGGGAGTGTTGTTAGTCACGGTGGGTGAGTGTTTAAGTCAGTGGGGATGTTTTGTAAGTCACGTGGGGAGTGTTGTAAGTCAGTGGGAGAGTTGTAAGTCAGTGGAGTGTTGTAAGTCACGTGGGAGTGTTGTAAGTCACGTGGGAGTGTTGTAAGTCACGTGGGGTTGTTGTAAGTCACGTTGGGAGTGTTGTAAGTCACGTGAGGAGTGTTGTAAGTCACGTGGGAGTGTTTGTAAGTCACGTGGGGATGTTGTAGTCACGTGGGAGTGTTGTAAGTCACGTGGGGAGTGTTGTAAGTCACGTGGGAGTGTTGTAAGTCACGTGGGGAGTGTTTGTAAGTCACGTGGGAGTGTTGTAAGTCACGTGTGGAGAGTGTTGTAAGCACGTGGGGAGAGTTGTAAGTCACGTGGGGAGTGTTGTAAGTCACGTGGGGAGTGTTGTAAGTCACGTGGGGAGAGTTGTAAGTCACGTGGGGAGTGTTGTAAGTCACGTGGGGAGTGTTGTAAGTCACGTGGGAGGTGTTGTAAGTCACGTGGGGGTTGTGTAAGTCACGTGGGGAGAGTTGTAAGTCACGTGGGATGTTGGTAAGTCACGTGTGTTTGTAAGTCACGTTGGGAGAGTTGTAAGTCATGTGGGAGTGTTGTAAGTCACGTGGGAGGTTGTTGTAAGTCACGTGGAGTGTTGTAAGTCACGTGGGGATGTTATGGAGACACTTCATGCGTAAAGTCCATGAAGGAAAAAAATAGCTATTTTATATGTTTTGTCAAGTAAATGTGTGATGTGCTTGTTTATGTGTGATGTGCTTGTTTATGTGTGATGCGCTTGTTTATGTGTGATGCGCTTGTTTATGTGTGTGATGCGCTTGTTTGTGTGATGCACTTGTTTGTGTGATGCACTTGTTTATGTGTGTGATGCACTTGTTTATCTGTGTGATGCGCTTGTTTATGTGATGCGTTTGTTTACGTGTGATGCGCTTGTTTATGTGTGATGCGCTTGTTTATGAGTGATGCGCTTGTTTATGTGTGATGCGCTTGTTTGTGTGATGCACTTGTTTGTGTGATGCACTTGTTTATGTGTGTGATGCACTTGTTTATCTGTGTGATGCGCTTGTTTATGTGTGATGCACTTGTTTATGTGTGTGACGCACTTGTTTATCTGTGTGATGCGCTTGTTTATGTGTGTGATGCGCTTGTTTATGTGTGATGCACTTGTTTATGTGTGTGATGCACTTGTTTATGTGTGTGATGTGCTTGTTTATGTGTGTGATGCGCTTGTTTATGTGTGATGCACTTGTTTATGTGTGTGATGCACTTGTTTATCTGTGTGATGCGCTTGTTTATGTGTGATGCGCTTGTTTATGTGTGATGCGCTTGTTTATCTGCGTGATGCGCTTGTTTATCTGTGTGATGCGCTTGTTTATGTGTGATGCGCTTGTTTATGTGTGTAATGCGCTTGTTTATCTGTGTGATGCGCTTGTTTATCTGTGTGATGAGCTTGCTTATGTGTATGATGCGCTTGTTTATGTGTGATGCGCTTGTTTATGTATGTGATGCGCTTGTTTATGTGTGATGCGCTTGTTTGTGTGTGATGCGCTTGTTTATTTGTGATGCGCTTGTTTGTGTGATGCACTTGTTTATGTGTGATGCACTTGTTTATGTGTGATGCGCTTGTTTATGTGTGTGATGCGCTTGTTTATCTGTGTGATGCGCTTGTTTATGTGTTATGCGCTTGTTTGTGTGATGCACTTGTTTATGTGTGATGCGCTTGTTTATGTGTGATGCACTAGTTAATGTGTGTGATGCACTTGTTTATCTGTGTGATGCGCTTTTTTGTGTGATGCGCTTGTTTATGTGTGTGATGCGCTTGTTTATGTGTGATGCGCTTGTTTGTGTGTGATGCGCTTGTTTATTTGTGATGTGCTTGTTTGTGTGATGCGCTTGTTTATGTGTGATGCACTTGTTTATGTGTGATGCGCTTGTTTATGTGTGTGATGCGCTTGTTTATCTGTGTGATGCGCTTGTTTATGTGTTATGCGCTTGTTTATGTGTGATGCGCTTGTTTATGTGTGATGCGCTTGTTTATGTGTGATGCGCTTGTTTATGTGTGTGATGCGCTTGTTTATGGGTGATGCGCTTGTTTATGTGTGATGCGCTTGTTTGTGTGATGCGCTTGTTTATGTGTGATGCACTTGTTTGTGTGTGATGCGCTTGTTTATCTGTGTGATGCACTTGTTTATGTGTGATGCGCTTGTTTATGTGTGATGCGCTTGTTTGCGTGATGCGCTTGTTTATGTGTGATGCACTTGTGATCCGCTTGTTTGTGTGATGCGCTTGTTTGTGTGATGCGCTTGTTTATGTGTGATGCACTTGTTTATGTGTGATGCGCTTGTTTATCTGTGTGATGCGCTTATGTGTGATGCGCTTGTTTATGTGTTATGTGCTTCTTTGTGTGATGCGCTTGTTTATGTGTGATGCGCTTGTTTATGTGTGATGCGCTTGTTTATCTGTGTGATGCGCTTGTTTATGTGTGTAATGCGCTTGTTTATGTGTGATGTGCTTGTTTGTGTGATGCGCTTGTTTATGTGTGATGCACTTGTGATGCACTTGTTTGTGTGATGCGCTTGCTTATGTGTGATGCGCTTGTTTATGTGTGATGCGCTTGTTTATGTGTGATGCACTTGTTTGTGTGATGCGCTTGTTTATCTGTGTGATGCGCTTGTGTGATGCGCTTGTTTATGTGTGATGCGCTTGTTTGTGTGATGCGCTTGTTTATGTGTGATGCACTTGTTTATGTGTGATGCGCTTGTTTATCTGTGTGATGCGCTTATGTGTGATGCGCTTGTTTATGTGTTATGTGCTTCTTTGTGTGATGCGCTTGTTTATGTGTGATGCGCTTGTTTATGTGTGATGTGCTTGTTTATCTGTGTGATGCGCTTGTTTATGTGTGTAATGCGCTTGTTTATGTGTGATGCACTTGTTTGTGTGATGCGCTTGTTTATGTGTGATGCACTTGTGATGCACTTGTTTGTGTGATGCGCTTGTTTATGTGTGATGCGCTTGTTTATGTGTGATGCGCTTGTTTATGTGTGATGCACTTGTTTGTGTGATGTTCTTGTTTATCTGTGTGATGCGCTTGTTTATGTGTGATGTGCTTGCTTATGTGTGATGCGCTTGTTTGTGTGATGCGCTTGTTTATGTGATGCACCTGTTTGTCTGATGCGCTTGTTTATCTGTGTGATGCGCTTGTTTATGTGTGATGCGCTTGTTTGTGTGATGTGCTTGTTTATGTGTGATGCACTTGTTTGTGTGATGCGCTTGTTTATGTGTGATGCACTTGTTTATGTGTGATGCGCTTGTTTATCTGTGTGATGCGCTTGTTTATGTGTGATGCGCTTTTTTGTGTGATGTGCTTGTTTGTGTGATGTGCTTGTTTATGTGTGATGTGCTTGTTTGTGTGATGCGCTTGTTTGTGTGATGTGCTTGTTTATGTGTGATGCACTTGTTTGTGTGATGCGCTTGTGTGATGTGCTTGTTTGTGTGATGCGCGTGTTTGTGTGATGCGCTTGTTTATCTGTGTGATGTGCTTGTTTATGTGTGATGCGCTTGTTTGTGTGATGCGCTTGTTTGTGATGTACTTGTTTATGTGTGATGCGCTTGTTTATGTGTGATGTGCTTATCTGTGTGATGCGCTTGTTTATGTGTGATGCGCTTGTTTGTGTGATGCGCTTGTTTGTGTGATGTGCTTGTTTATCTGTGATGCGCTTGTTTTTGTGTGATGCGCTTGTTTATGTGTGATGCGCTTGTTTATGTGTGATGCGCTTGTTTATCTGTGTGATGCGCTTGTTTATGGGTGATGCGCTTGTTTATGTATGATGCGCTTGTTTATCTGTGTGATGCGCTTGTTTATTTGTGTGGCGCTTGTTTATGTGTGATGTGCTTGTTTATGTGTGATGCGCTTGTTTATGTGTGATGCGCTTGTTTGTGTGATGCGCTTGCTTATCTGTGTGATGCACTTGTTTATGTGTGATGCGCTTGCTTATCTGTGTGATGCGCTTGTTTATGTGTGATGCGCTTGTTTGTGTGATGCGCTTGTTTATCTGTGTGATGCGCTTATGTGATGCGCTTGTTTATGTGTGATGTGCTTGTTTATGTGTGATGCGCTTGTTTATGTGTGATGTGCTTGTTTATGTGTGATGCGCTTGTTTATGTGTGATGCGCCTGTTTATGTGTGATGCGCTTGTTTATCTGAGTGATGCGCTTGTTTATCTGTGTGGTGCTCTTGTTTATGTGTGATGCGCTTGTTTATCTGTGTGATGCGCTTGTTTATGTGATGCGCTTGTTTATGTGTGATGCGCTTGTTTATGTGTGATGTGCTTGTTTGTGTGATGCGCTTATGTGTTATGAGCTTATCTGTGTGATGCGCTTGTTTGTGTGATGCACTTGTTTATTTGTTGTGATGTTCGCTTGTTTGTGTGATGCGCTTGTTTATCTGTGTGATGCGCTTGTTTATCTGTGTGATGCGCTTGTTTATCTGTGTGATGCGCTTGTTTATGTGTGATGCGCTTGTTTATGTGTGATGTGCTTGTTTATCTGTGTGATGCGCTTGTTTATGTGTGATGCGCTTGTTTATGTGTGATGCGCTTGTTTATCTGTGTGATGCGCTTGTTTATGTGTGATGCGCTTGTTTATCTGTGTGATGTGCTTGTTTATGTGTGATGCGCTTGTTTATCTGTGTGATGCAGTTGTTTATCTGTGTGATGCACTTGTTTATCTGTGTGATGCGCTTGTTTATCTGTGTGATGCGCTTATCTGTGTGATGCAGTTGTTTATCTGTGTGATGCGCTTGTTTATCTGAGTGATGTGCTTGTTTATCTGTGTGGTGCTCTTGTTTATGTGTGATGCGCTTGTTTATGTGTGTGATGCGCTTGTTTATCTGTGTGATGCGCTTGTTTATCTGTGATGCACTTGTTTATCTGTGATGCACTTGTTTATCTGTGTGATGCGCTTGTTTATCTGTGTGATGTGCTTGTTTATCTGTGTGATGCGCTTGTTTATGTGTGATGCGCTTGTTTATCCGTGATGCAGTTTTTTATGTGTGATGCGCTTATCTGTGTGATGCGCTTGTTTATGTGATGCGCTTGTTTATCTGTGTGATGCGCTTGTTTATCGGTGTGATGCGCTTGTTTATGTGTGATGCACTTGTTTATCTGTGTGATGTGCTTGTTTATCTGTGTGATGCGCTTGTTTATCTGTGTGGTGCGCTTGTTTATGTGTGATGCGCTTGTTTATCTGTGTGATGCGCTTGTTTATGTGATGCACTTGTTTGTGATGCGCTTGTTTATGTGATGCGCTTGTTTATGTGAGATGCGCTTGTTAATCTGTGTGATGCGCTTGTTTATGTGTGATGTGCTTGTTTATGTGTGATGCGCTTGTTTATGTGTGATGCGCTTGTTTGTGTGATGCGCTTGTTTATGTGTGATGCGCTTGTTTATGTGTGATGCGCTTGTTTATCTGTGTGATGTGCTTGTTTATGTGTGATGCGCTTGTTTATCTGTGTGATGCAGTTGTTTATCTGTGTGATGCGCTTGTTTATCTGTGTGATGCGCTTGTTTATCTGTGTGATGCGCTTATCTGTGTGATGCAGTTGTTTATCTGTGTGATGCGCTTGTTTATCTGAGTGATGCGCTTGTTTATGTGTGGTGCTCTTGTTTATGTGTGATGCGCTTGTTTATGTGTGTGATGCGCTTGTTTATCTGTGTGATGCGCTTGTTTATCTGTGATGCACTTGTTTATCTGTGATGCACTTGTTTATCTGTGTGATGCACTGGTTTATTTGTGTGATGTGCTTGTTTATGTGTGAGATGCGCTTGTTTATGTGTGATGCGCTTGTTTATCTGTGTGATGCAGTTTTTTATGTGTGATGCGCTTATCTGTGTGATGCGCTTGCTTATGTGATGCGCTTGTTTATCTGTGTGATGCGCTTGTTTATGTGTGATGCGCTTGTTTATCTGTGTGATGTGCTTGTTTATCTGTGTGATGCGCTTGTTTATGTGTGGTGCGCTTGTTTGTGTGATGCGCTTGTTTATCTGTGTGATGCGCTTGTTTATGTGATGCACTTGTTTGTGTGATGCGCTTGTTTATGTGATGCGCTTGTTTATGTGAGATGCGCTTGTTTATCTGTGTGATGCGCTTGTTTATGTGTGATGTGCTTGTTTATGTGTGATGCGCTTGTTTATGTGTGATGCGCTTGTTTATGTGTGATGCGCTTGTTTATGTGTGATGCACTTGTTTATCTGTGATGCGCTTGTTTTGTGTGATGCTCTTGTTTATGTGTGATGTGCTTGTTTGCGTGTGTTGTGCTTGTTTATGTGTGATGCGCTTGTTTTGTGTGTGTTCCGCTTGTTTATGTGTGATGCGCTTGTTTATGTGTTGCGCTTGTTTATGTGTGTTGCGCTTGTTTTGTGTGTTGCGCTTGTTTATGTGTGTTGTGCTTGTTTATGTGTGTTGTGCTTGTTTATGTGTGTGTGCGCTTGTTTGTGAGATGCGCTTGTTTATGTGTGTGATGCGCTTGTTTATGTGTGTTGCGCTTGTTTATGTGTGTTGCGCTTGTTTATGTGTGTTGCGCTTGTTTATCTGTGTGGTGCGCTTGTTTATGTGTGATGCGCTTGTTTATGTGTTGCGCTTTTTTGTGTGATGTGCTTATCTGTGTGATGCACTTGTTTGTGATGCGCTTGTTTATGTGTGATGCGCTTGTTTATGTGTGATGCGCTTGTTTATGTGTGATGCACTTGTTTATCTGTGATGCGCTTGTTTATGTGTGATGCTCTTGATTATGTGTGATGTGCTTGTTTGTGTGATGCGCTTGTTTATCTGTGTTGTGCTTGTTTATGTGTGATGCGCTTGTTTATGTGTGATGCGCTTGTTTATGTGTGATGCGCTTGTTTATCTGTGTGGTGCGCTTGTTTATGTGTGATGCGCTTGTTTATGTGTTGTGCTTGTTTGTGTGTGTTGCGCTTGCTTATGTGTTGCGCTTGTTTATCTGTGTGATGCGCTTGTTTATGTGTGTTGCGCTTGTTTATCTGTGTGGTGCGCTTGTTTGTGTGTGATGCGCTTATGTGTGTTGCGCTTGTTTATGTGTTGCGCTTGTTTATGTATGTTGCGCTTGTTTATGTGTGATGCGCTTGTTTATGTGTTGCGCTTGTTTATGTGATGCGCTTTTTTATGTGTGTTGCGCTTGTTTATGTGTGATGCACTTGTTTGTGTGTGATGCGCTTGTTTATCTGTGTGATGCACTTGTTTATCTGTGTGATGCGATTGTTTATGTATGATGCGCTTGTTTATCTGTGTGGTGCACTTGTTTATGTGATGCACTTGTTTGTGTGTGATGCGCTTGTTTATCTGTGTGATGCACTTGTTTATATGTGTGATGCGATTGTTTATGTGTGATGCGCTTGTTTATCTGTGTGGTGCGCTTGTTTATGTGATGCACTTGTTTGTGTGTGATGCGCTTGTTTATGTGTGATGCACTTGTTTATATGTGTGATGCGATTGTTTATGTATGATGCGCTTGTTTATCTGTGTGGTGCACTTGTTTATGTGATGCACTTGTTTATCTGTGTGATGTGCTTGTTTATGTGATGCACTTGTTTATCTGTGTGATGCGCTTGTTTGCGGAGGTATGTCATTTCTGCGCAGCATGTTGGCCCCTCCAGGAGCTACCCTCCCTTCTTTGGATCAAACCTGTTCGGCTCCTATTCCTCAGGCGCTTACAGGTTCACTGCTTAATAATAATAATAATAAATAATAATAATAATAATAATAATAATAATAATAATAATAATAATGGTCTTTTATTCCTCTTTTAAAGTTAATGAAGGTAATATAAAGTGGGAGTCGTCACAGTCACTTGCCGATGACACGGTTCTTCCGGGAGATTCCGAAGAGAAGTTGGGAAGACTGGTGGACGAATTTGGGAGAGTGTGTAAAAGAGGGAGATTTACAGTGAGGATAGGAAAGAGCAAGGTGGTGAGAGTAACAAAATAAAAAATAAGCGATGAAAGACTAGGTATTAGACGGGAGGGAGGGAGTATGGAGGAAGTAAATGCGTTTAAGATATGGAAATACATGGTATACAATACCGACAAGTTGAAAAAAAGAAATAAATCCAGTATAATATGATCCTTTATTGACAACGTTTCGCTCACACAGTGGCCTTTATCAAGTCACAAACAGATCTACCTGGGTAAAGAGAACATTAGTAAATATAGGGTGGAGTGTTTAGACATTTGGGAGTGGACTTTTCGGTAGATGAGTCTGTGAAAGATGAGGTGACCCTTAGAACTTGCGAGGTGACAAAGATGAGTGGCGCACTGAGGCATCTGTGGAGACAAATATCCTTATTCAGGGAGGCAAAAAGGGGACGGTATCAGAGTATAGTGACAACAAAAATGTTGTATGGGTATATAAAGCAGAGCAGGACTCTGGAGGCAGCAGTGATATCGTGTCTTAGGGCACAAGTGTTCTTACAATATTCATTATAAGAACAGCGCCTACACTCGGAAGGAGGAGTGAGGATGTTATTTGAGCGGTGACGTCGCAAATCTTCTGGGAAGACAGTGACTGAATGAATGACTGTGAGAGTGCATCATCTTTTTCGGGTCACCCTACCTCGGTGGGAGACGGCCGATATGTAATAATAATAACAATAATAATAATAATAATAATAATAATAATAATAATATAGCAGATGATGCCGCACATCAAGAAATATGGAAATGGAGGAGAGAGAAGGAACGAAGGGAAGGAGAAGAGAGAACAGGAAGAAAGCGTAGGATTAAGAAAGGACAGAAGAAGGGAAAAGGAAAGAAGACTAGAAAGATAAAAAATGAGGAAATACCTGAGACGCTAGACACAAAATAAATGAAAAAAAAGTAATAGGCGAGAAAAGGCAGTAAAAATAAAAGACAGAGAGAAGGATTACCAGAAGCAGCAGACAGTAAGACAATGTTGGGAACACAACGTTGTTATGAACAAGACAATGTTATGAGACAATGTTATGAACAAGACAATGTTATGAACAAGATAATGTTGTGAACAAGACAATGTTGTGAACAAGACAATGTTGTGAACAAGACAATGTTGTGAACAAGACAACGTTGTGAACAAGGCAATGTTATGAACAAGACAATGTTATGAGACAATGTTATGAACAAGACAATGTTATGAACAAGACAATGTTATGAACAAGATAATGTTGTGAACAAGACAATGTTGTGAACAAGACAACGTTGTGAACAAGACAATGTTGTGAACAAGACAACGTTGTGAACAAGACAACGTTGTGAACAAGGCAATGTTATGAACAAGACAATGTTATGAACAAGACAATGCAATGAACAAGGCAATGTTATGAACAAGACAATGTTATGAACAAGACAATGCAATGAACAAGGCAATGTTATGAACAAGACAATGTTGTTGTGAACAAAACAATGTTGTAAACAAGACAATGTTGTTGTGAACAAAACAATGTTGTAAACAAGACAATGTTGTTGTGAACAAGACAATGTTATAAACAAGACAATGTTGTGAACAAGACAATGTTGTGAACAAGACAATGTTGTGAACAAGATAATGTTGTGAACAAAACAATGTTGTGAACAAGACAATGTTGTGAACAAGACAATGTTGTGAACAAGACAATGTTGTGAACAAGACAATGTTGTGAACAAGACAATGTTGTTGTCAACAAGACAATGTTGTGAACAAGACAATGTTATGAACAAGACAATGTTGTGAACAAGACAATGTTGTGAACAAGACAATGTTGTGAACAAGACAATGTTGTTGTCAACAAGACAATGTTGTGAACAAGACAATGTTGTGAACAAGATAATGTTGTGAACAAAACAATGTTATGAACAAGACAATGTTGTTGTCAACAAGACAATGTTGTCAACAAGACAATGTTGTGAACAAGACAATGTTGTGAACAAGATAATGTTGTGAACAAAACAATGTTATGAACAAGACAATGTTGTGAACAAGACAATGTTGTGAACAAGACAATGTTGTGAACAAGACAATGTTATGAACACGACAATGTTATGAACAAGACAATGTTGTGAACACGACAATGTTGTGAACACGACAATGTTGTGAACACGACAATGTTGTGAACAAGACAATGTTGTGAACAAGACAATGTTGTGAACAAGACAATGTTAGGAACAAGACAATGTTATGAACAAGACAGTGTTGTTAACAAGACAATGTTGTGAACAAGACAATGCTGTGAACAAGACAATGTTGTTGTGAAAAAGTCAATGCTGTTGTGAACAAGTCAATGTTGTGAACAAGACAATGTTGTGAACAAAACAATGTTGTGAACAAGACAATGTTGTGAACAAGACAATGTTGTTGTGAACAAGACAATGTTATGAACAAGACAATGCTGTTGTGAACAAGTCAATGCTGTTGTGAACAAGTCAATGTTGTGAACAAGACAATGTTGTGAACAAGACAATGTTGTGAACAAGACAATGTTGTGAACAAGACAATGTTGTGAACAAAACAATGTTGTGAACAAAACAATGTTGTGAACAAGACAATGTTATGAACAAGACAATGTTGTGAATAAGACAATGTTGTGAATAAGACAATGTTGTGAACAAGACAGTGTTGTGAAGAAGACAATGTTGTGAACAAAACAATGTTGTGAACAAAACAATGTTGTGAACAAGACAATGTTATGAACAAGACAATGTTGTGAATAAGACAATGTTGTGAATAAGACAATGTTGTGAACAAGACAATGTTGTGAACAAAACAATGTTATGAACAAAATGTCGTGAACAAGACAATGTTGTGAACAAGACAATGTTGTGAACAAGACAGTGTTGTGAAGAAGACAATTTTATGAACAAGACAATGTTGTAAACAAAATGTTGTGAACAAGTCAATGTTGTGAACAAGTCAATGTTGTGAACAAGTCAATGTTGTGAACAAGTCAATGTTGTGAACAAAACAATGTTGTGAACAAGACAATGTTGTGAACAAGACAGTGTTGTGAAGAAGACAATTTTATGAACAAGACAATGTTGTAAACAAAATGTTGTGAACAAGTCAATGTTATGAACAAGACAATGTTGTGAACAAGTCAATGTTGTGAACAAGACAATGTTGTGAACAAGTCAATGTTGTGAACAAGACAATGTTGTGAACAAAACAATGTTGTGAAAAAAACGATGTTGTGAACAAGACAATGTTATGAACAAGACAATGTTGTGAACAAGACAATGTTATGAACAAAATGTCGTGAACAAGACAATGCTGTTGTGAACAAGACAATGTTCTGAACAAGACAGTGTTGTGAAGAAGACAATTTTATGAACAAGACAATGCTGTACACAAAATGTTGTGAACAAAACAATGTTGTGAACAAGACAATGTTGTTGTGAACAAGACAATGTTATGAACAAGGCAATGTTATGAACAAGACAATGTTGTGAACAAGATAATGTTGTGAACAAGACAATGTTGTGAACAAGACAATGTTGTGAACAAGACAATGTTGTGAACAAGACAATGTTGTGAACAAGACAATGTTATGAACAAGACAATGTTGTGAACAAGACAAATGTTGTGAACAAGACAATGTTGTTGTGAACAAGACAATGTTGTTGTGAACAAGACAATGTTGTTGTGAACAAGACAATGTTATGAACAAGACAATGTTATGAACACGACAATGTTGTTATGAACAAGACAATGTTATGAACACGACAATGTTATGAACACGACAATGTTGTTATGAACAAGACAATGTTGTGAACAAGATAATATGTTGTGAACAAGATAATGTTGTGAACAAGATAATGTTGTGAACAAGATAATGTTGTGAACAAGATAATGTTGTGAACAAGATAATGTTGTGAACAAGATAATGTTGTGAACAAGATAATGTTGTGAACAAGACAATGTAATGAACAATACAATGTTGTGAACAAGACAATGTTATGAACAAGACAATGTTATGAACAAGACAATGTTTTTGAACACGACAATGTTGTTGTGAACAAGACAATGTTGCGAACAAGATAATGTTGTGAACAAGACAATGTTGCGAACAAGATAATGTTGTGAGCAAGAATGTTGTGAAGACAGTGTTATGAACAAGACAATGTTGTTGTGAATAAGACAATGTTATGAACAAGACAGTACTGTGAACAAGACAATGTTATGAACAAGACAGTACTGTGAACAAGACAATGTTATGAACAAGACAATGTTATGAAGAAGACAATGTTGTTGTGAACAAGACAATGTTGTTGTGAACAAGACAATTTATGTCTGACAACAGAAGAAGACCAAGGAGACAGGGCGACAGAGAGGGCAGCAGGGAAGCAGGGAGGGAGACAGGGTAACCGAGTGGAAAACAGCGTAGCAGAGAGGAAGACAGTGCAGCAGGGAGGGAGAGAGGATAGCTAGGAGACAGGGTAGCAGAGAGGGCGACAGGATAGTAGAAATGGAAACAGGGTTGCAGGGAGGAAGACAGGGTAGCAGGGAGTGAGACAGGGTAGCAGGGAGTGAGACAGGGTAGCAGGGAGTGAGACAGGGTAGCAGGGAGTAAGAAAGGGTAGTAAGAAGAGAACAGCACAGCAGGGAGTCATGAAGAACAGCATAGAGGCAGAGAATTTAACACAGTAGGGAAGGCAGCAGTGAGGGAGGGTGGAAGGCAGGATGGCAGGGGGGGCAGTGAGGGCAGCAGTGAGGGAGGTGGAAGGTAGGATGACAGGGAGGGCAGGAGGGCAGTTTGAGGGAGGGAAGGCAGAATGGCAGGGAGGGTGAAAGGCAGGATGGCAGGGAGGGAGGGCAGGGAGGGCAGCATGAGGGAGGGTGGAAGGCAGGATGACAGGGAGGGAGGGCATTGAGGGCAGCAGTGAGGGAGAGTGGAAAGCAGGATGGCAGGGAGGGCAGCTGTGAGGGAGGGTGGAAGGTAGGATGGCAGGGAGGGCAGCTGTGAGGGATAGAAGGCAGGATGGCAGGGAGAGAGGGTGAAAGGCAGGATGGCAAAGAGGCAGTGAGGGAGGGTGGAAGGCGGATGACAGGGAGGGCAGGGAGGGCAGCAGTGAGGGAGGTGGAAGGCAAGATGGCAGGGAGGGAGGGCAGGGAGAGAGGGCAGCAGTGAGGCAAGGAGGGAAGGCAGGGAGGGTACAGTGAGGCAGGCAGGGAAAGCAGGGAGGGCAGCAGTGAGGCAGGCAGGGAAGGCAGCAGTGAGACAGGCAGGGAGGGCAGCAGTGAGGCAGGGAGGGAAGGCAGGGAGGGCAGCAGTGAGGCAGGCAGGGAGGGCAGCAGTGAGGCAGGCAGGGAAGGCAGGGAGGGCAGCAGTGAGGCAGGCAGGGAGGGCAGCAGTGAGGCAGGCAGGGAAGGCAGGGAGGGCAGCAGTGAGGCAGGCAGGGAAGGCAGGGAGGGCAGGGAGGGCAGGGAGGCAGGGAGGGCAGCAGTGAGGCAGGCAGGGAGGGCAGGGAGGGCAGGGAGGCAGGGAGGGCAGCAGTGAGGTAGGGTGGATGGCAGGCAGGGAAGGCAGGGAGGCAGGGCGTGTATACGTGCAGCAAAGAAAAAATATATATATATGTCAGGGTTTTCAAGTAAAAATTATGAGGGGGAAAGTCATACCAGAATTAATTACATAAGACATAAAAGAAAATAATTTTGCTGGTCTAAAATAAATTGTCTCCCGTCATGATAATTTTTTTTTTTTTTTAGAATTTTCTGTTGGATTTTGACATGCAGATGAACTTTCAAAACAAGTTTGAAGGTTAGTGGGATACGTAATAAGGAAGTTGATGTTACAGGTTTTGTAACTATACGACAAATGCGATAAAGCACACGTACATGCACACACACACACACACACACAAACACACAAACACACTGTGCTGGACACAGTGCACACAACCGAGGAAGAAGTGAAGAGGCTTCTGAGTGAGCTAGATACCTCAAAGGCAATGGGGCCAGATAACATCTCCCCATGGGTATTGACAGAGGGAGCAGAGGCGCTATGTGTACCCCTAACAACAATATTCAATACATCTATCGAAACAGGGAGATTGCCTGAGGCATGGAAGACAGCAAATGTAGTCCCAATCTTTAAAAAAGGAGACAGACATGAAGCACTAAACTACAGACCAGTGTCACTGACATGTATAGTATGCAAAATCATGGAGAAGATTATCAGGAGAAGAGTGGTGAACACCTAGAAAGGAATGATCTCATCAACAGCAGCCAGCATGGTTTCAGGGACGGGAAATCCTGTGTCACAAACCTACTGGAGTTCTATGACATGGTGACAGCAGTAAGACAAGAGAGAGAGGGGTGGGTGGATTGCATTTTCTTGGGCTGCAAGAAGGCGTTTGACACAGTTCCACACAAGAGATTGGTGCAAAAACTGGAGGACCAAGCAGGGATAACAGGGAAGGCACTACAATGGATCAGGGAATACTTGTCAGGAAGACAGCAGCGAGTCATGGTACGTGGCGAGGTGTCAGAGTGGGCACCTGTGACCAGCGGGGGTCCCGCAGGGGTCAGTCTAGGACCAGTGCTGTTCTGATATTGTGAAGACTAGACGGAGGAATAGACTCTGAGGTGTCCTGTTTGAGGATGACGTGAAGTTTGTATGAAAGAATACACTCGATCGAGACCAGGCAGAGAACTACAAAAGGGATTGGACGGCTGCAGACTGGTCCAGCAATGGGCTCCTGGGTTCCAAATCCCCCAAGTGCAAAGTCATGGAAGATAGGGGAAGGGCCAAAAGAAGGCCGCAGACGGTGTACAGTCTAGGGGTGTCAGAGACTAACAAACCTCACTAAGGAAACAAGATCTTGGGGTGAGTATAAACACCAGGCACATCTTCTGAAGAGCACATCAACCAAGATAACTGACTTGCGCATATGGGGCCTAGCAAACCTGCAGAACGCATTCCGAAATCTTAATAAGGTATCGTTAAGGTCCCTTGTACACGTATTCGTTAGGCTCATATTGAGTATGCGGCACCAGTTTGGAACCCACACCTAGCCAAGCACGTAAGAAAACTAGAGAAAGTGCAAAGGTTTGCAACAAGACTAGTCCAGAGCTAAGTAAGAGTAGGGTCCTACGAGGAGAGGTGTAAGGGAAATCAACCTTGACGACACATGGAGGACAGGAGAGATAGGGGGGACATTGATAACGGACATGCAAATACTGAGGGGAATTGACAAGGTGGACAAGAAGGATGTTCCAGAGATTGGACACATTAACAAGGGGACACAGTTGGAAGCTTAAAGACACACGCGGAATCACAGGGATGTTAGGAGTATTTCTTCAGGCACAGAGTAGTCAGTAAGTGCGAAATAGTTGGGAAGCGATTGTTAGTGGAGGCAGGAAATCCATACATAGCTTTAAGCAGAGGCTATGATAAAAGCTCACGGTCGGGGAGAGTGACCTAGTAGCGATCAGTGAAGAGGCGGGGCCAGGAGCTCGGACTCGACCCCGCTAACTCAACTAGGTGAGTACAACTAGGTTGAGTACACACACACACACACACTCACACACACACAGAACACACACGCAGGAGAAACAAAGGGGTCACAATTGGAAGCTGAAGACTCAGATGAGCTCAAAGCGGATGTTAGGAAGTATTATTTCAGCCATGAGTAGTTAGGAAGATAATGGAATCGTCTGGCAAGCGATGAAGTGAGGCAGGAACTATAACATAGTTTTAGACGAGGTATGGATAAAGCTCATGGAGAGGTAGGAGAGAGGACTAGTAGCGGTCGGTGAAGAGGCGGGGCCAGGAGTGTGATCTCGACCCCTGCAACCACAAATTAGGTGAGTAAAACAATCCAACACACACACCACACAAACACACACAACACACACAAAACGACACAAACGACAAACACCACACGGCCACATACCACACAAACACACACACACACCGCACCACACCACACAACACAAAAAACAACAAACCACACACACCCACACACACAACCACAACAACACACACACACACAAACACACACACACGCCACATACACCACACACCACACAACCACACACACCACACACACACACCCACACATACACTACCACCACACACACAAACACCAAACATACACACACATCACACACACACACCCACACACAACTACACACACACACACAAACACAAACACACACACCACACACCACCACACACATACACACCAACACACCACACACACACACCACACAAACACCAAAACACACACACCACCACACACACCACACACACAAACACCAAAACACACACTCACACCACACACTACACACACACCACACACACCACACCACACCACCACACACCGCACACACCACACACACAAACACCAAATACACACACACACCACACACACACCCAAACACACACACACACCAATAAAACACCAAACAACACACACCACAGACACACTCACACAAACACCTCAAACCACACACACCACAACACAAACACCAAACACACACACCACCACAGTCACCACACACAACACACCACACACACCTCATACACACACACACAAACACCAAACACGCACCACACACCACAGACACCCACACACACACACACACACCACACACACAAACACCAAACACACACACACACCACACACACAAACACCAAACACACACACACACCACACACAAACACCAAACACACACACACACCCACACACAAACCCAAACACACACACCCACACACACAAAACAGCAAACACACAACACAACACCACACACAAACACCAAAACACACCACACACACCACACACACAACCACACACACAAACACCAAACACACACAACACCACACACACAAACACAAACACACACACACCACACACACCACACAAACACCAAACACACACACACACACACACAAACACCAAACACCCCCCCCCCCAAAACACCACCACACCAAAACACCACAACACACACACACACCACACACACAAACACCAAACACACACACACACACACACACAACAACACACACCAAACACACCCACACACCCAACCAACACCAAAACACACACACACACCACACACACCACACCCACAAACAAACACCACAAAAAAATAAAAAACACACCCACCACAACCCAAACACAAACACCAAACCACAACACCACACACCACACACACAAACACAAACACACACAATCACACACACCACACCACACACACAAACACAAACACACACAATACCACACACACAAACACCAAACACACCCAACCACACACACCAAACACCAAACCACACACCACTCACACAAACACCTAAACACACACACACACACACACACCACACACAACCAAAACACACACACACACACAACAAACACCAAACACTCACACACCAAAACACAAACACACAACACCAACCAAAACACCAACCACACACAAACACAAAACACACACCAACCACACACACAAACACCAACACACACTCACACCAAACACACACACCACACACACACTACTAAACACACACACACAACACACACACACAAACACCAAACACACTCACACACCACACACATACACACACCCACCACACACAAACACACACACCAGACACCCACCACACACACCACAAGAACACAGTCACACGACACACACACAACAACCACACAAACACCACCACAAAACACCAAAACAACACACACACACCACAGACACACACACACAAAACACCAAACACTCACACACCCACACACACAAACACCAAAACACAACACAAACCAACACACAAACACCAAACACACACACACACCACAGACACCACCACAACAAACACCACCACACAAACACCACACACACCACATACAAACACCAAACACCACACACACACACCAAGACACCACACACACAAACACACACACACAAAACACACAAAACACCAAACACACACACACCACAGACACCACACACACAAACACACCACACACACACAACACACACCACCACACACACACACACCACCACACACCACACACACTCACAAACACACACCACACAACACCACACACACACATACACAACCACCACACACACAACACACACACACTGTTACAAAAAACGATTCTAAAAGCTTAGAGATCTCCAGTGAATACTAGAAAGGACAGCCCTTCTAGCATCCAGCCTGTTACTGGGTTTTCGTAAACAAGTAGTCAGTATCCTTGTCCAATTATCCATTATTATTCAGTATTATTCAGTAGTGCTTCAGGATTAAAATGGTAGGCTACTAACTAGAGAAATTAAAATTTAATAAATTTATTAAGTCTAGAGGTATATTATCAAATTAAATTAAATTTTATCACAGTAATGAAAATAATATCAATCTCTCGAGTTCAATATTATTGTGCTGAAAAGCAATATCACATTTATAATTCTTAAGTACCGTCCTGGTACATTAACATTTAATAGATCTACAAATATGTACAAGTAAGTTTGTGTATGCGTGTAAGTGCCTTAAGTATAGTTCACTATGTCTCACGCCTCGACTAGACTTAAGTGACTGACAAAAGTCCTCTAATAAACTACTTCTTTGACGACTGGCAACCAGAACTGTCTGCTTGAACAATTAAAAGAATGGCTAGCCAATAGCCTTATAACAAAGCGACAGCGACACAATCAGGTATCAGGTGATAATATAAACGACACTAAGTAGGACTCAGCAGATCCCTCCACCAAAGTTACAAAAACTCCAATACTACTGATCTAAGTTCAGCCACAGGAAAAACCTGACTGTGACAATCACAGAATACCGTACAAATTAGGTCAGAAGCTATAGCTAAGGACCTGAGATGTTCAGAGTCTCTTAGAGACACACCAACCTCAGTACAACGTCGGGAAAATCATAAGTCTATACAATGTTCTGTGACAGAGATCTACAGAAAACTAAACAAGGATAATGAGTCAGACACTTGTCCCAACACCCAAAGCGAGTCTAGAGCAGAACTGAATACTTTACGAGAGGTTGAGGACAGCCCCCCCTCGATCACGTGAAGCCCCGTGGACAGCAGTCACCCAGCGTGGAAGACGGCAATATACGAGCAAGGAGCGATAATTTTACTGTTGTTGACAATCAAGACTTGAACTCGAGCCACATATTATGTACATTCTAACATATAAGTCAAATAGAATATTAAGCAATATATTTACGATTTAGCTATTATCGCAAATATAAGCAATATAAAATTATATGAAAAGGATAATTACAATATATATTCATAATAATCATTGTAACCCATTATGGGGCTGCAACACACCACACAACACACCACACCACACACACAACAACACTCACACACCAACCATCACACACACACCACACACACACACACACCACACACACACATAAACACACTCACATACACACACACAGTCAGTCAGCAGCGTGGGTAACAAGGCTCCGAGATTTTAGTGGGTTTTTTAAGGCGTGCAACAAATGCTAGCAGTAATCAGCGGTAGTGACACGTCAGGAACAATCCTACGAGTTGATAACCAGAGTTATTAGTTTAAAAAAAGTCGAGAGAAGCCTGATAATCTTTAATATTTCAAAGTGGTCAAAACCGTAGTGGATAGTTAGGCTTCTGTTGTACTCGATTCAATAATACAAAGATTCAAGTGAGTGTGGAAGCGGGTGTTCAAGAATTTCGAGAGATTTGGATAACAAGTGAAATGTGGGCACCATAAAGTTGACGAGTGAAATAATTAATAAGCAAAAGAGAAAGGGAAAAAATATAATAATATACAAGGGAAAGTGGCATTTAGGCCATGCTGGAATCAGTGTCGTCACAACAGTTGTGGACATTACATATAAAGTGTAAACTTCCGAATGTGAAGTTGTTTAAATACAATATAAGTGAAGTGTACTCTATCATAAGTGACACTGAGGGACGGCGGATGCCTGAGATATACGGTTATAAAGATCACAGGTGAAGAATTTTCAAATAGTGATAGAAGGTACGTCATCAGCATCTGGCAACTTGTCATCGATCACTGCAGCTTAAGTTATACTCACCTGTGGGGTTGTTTTGGGGCGGTCCTGAATCCTGCATTGAGTCACTGTTAGATATGGTCCCTCACTCCTGCAAGCTATTTACAGAAATTAGAGCAGGATAGCATAGTTAAAGGTTGAAGATAGGGTTGACTTGCGAGCGAGCAGCATTCCGCGAGGGGACTCGCGTCGGAGGGTGACGTCAGGACACTCCTAGAAGCTCAGAC
Organism: Cherax quadricarinatus; assembly: GCF_026875155.1. Classification (NCBI taxonomy): domain Eukaryota; kingdom Metazoa; phylum Arthropoda; class Malacostraca; order Decapoda; family Parastacidae; genus Cherax; species Cherax quadricarinatus. Next base: position 73,990,190 of record NC_069409.1, read on the forward strand.
AAGATAAATTTTACAAACTAATTACTTGTGTTTCTATAAGATAGAAGTGATAAGTGCTAGATTCACTGTTGGCAGTTTTTAGAATTTACTGGTATCTACCGGTATTTATTATTAGCAGTGAATACTTAGAAGGGGGGGCAACGCACACAACACACACACACACACCACACACCACACACACACACACACACGCACCACGCAACACCGCACACACACACCATACACATACACACACCACATACCCACACATACACACATAACACAAAACACATACACACACACTCACACATACCACACATACACACATACGCACACAGGAACAAAGCACTTGTAAGCTGTAGTACACAGCAAACACAAATACACCAGGATTTCACCCGTCCTGAGAACTGACTCCATCGAACCTTTCTCCTCCCCCCCCCCTCTTTCTACACTAAGGGACTTATCTCTACCTCCTCACTCATACCTATATTCTCTCTCTACCTATCTCTCTCTCTTCTATTACCTCTCCCATCTTTTCCCCTTCTAACTTCTCTTACCCTCTAACACCTCCCCCCTTAACATCTCTCCCCCTCTAATCTGTACCCCTCACATTAGCTCTCCCCTTACTTTTTCTCCCATCCTCCCTCTCTCCCCACTAGCCTCTCTCCCCTCTCCTTCTTCCATCTCCCCCTCTTTCCCTTTCTCCCCTATTTGCCTCCCTTTCCTCCTCCCACTCACTCCCTCTCTCTCTCTCTCTCTCTCTCTCTCTCTCTCTCCTCTCTCTCTCTCTCTCTTGCTCTCTTCTCTCTCGCTCTCGCTCTTGCTCTTCTCTCTCTCTCTCTTGCTCTCTCTCTTGCTCTCTCTCTTCTCTCTTGCTCTCTCTCTCTCTTGCTCTCTCTCTCTCTTGCTCTCTCTCTTGATGCTCTCTCTCTTTGTCTCTCTCTCTTGACTCTCTCTCTCTCTTGCTCTCTCCTCTCTCTCTTGCTTTCTCTCTCTCTTGCTCTCTCTCTCTCTCTTCGCTCTCTCTCTCTCTCTTGCTCTCTCTCTCTCTCTTGCTCTTCTCTCTCTCTTGCTCTCTCTCCTCTTGCTCTCTCGCTCTCTTGCTCTCTCTCTCTCTTGCTCTCTCTCCTCTCTTGCGTCTCTCTCTCTATTGCTTCTTCTCTCTTGCTCTCTCTCTCTCTTGCTCTATTCTCTCTCTCTTGCTCTCTCTCTTGCTCTCTCTCTCTCTCTCTTGCTCTCTCTCTCTCTTGCTTCTTTCGCTCTATGCTCTCTCTTCTTCTCTCTCTTGCTCTCTCTCCCTCTTGCTCTCTCTCTCTCTCCCTTGCTTCTCTCTTGCTTCTCTTCTTATTGCTTCTCTCTCTTGCTCTCTCTCTCTTGCTCTCTCTCTTTGTCTCTCTCTCTCTCTTGCTCTCTTCTCTCCCTTGCTCTCTCTTCTTGCTCTCTCTCTTGCTCTCTCTCTCTTGCTCTCTTCTCTCTTTGCTCGCATCTCTTCTTTGCTCTCTCTCTCTCTCTTGTCTCTATCTCTCTCTCTTGTCTCTTGCGACTCCCAGTGTCATCTTGCTCTCTTCTCTCTCTCGTGCTCTCCCTCTTGCTCTCTCTCTCTCTTGCTCTCTCTCTCTCTCTTGCTCTCTCTCTCTCTTGCTCTCTCTCTCTCTATGCCTCTCTTCGCTCTCTTGCTTCTCTCTCCCCTCTCTCTTGCTCTCTCTCCTCTTGCTCTCTCTCTCTCTTGCTTCTCTCTCTTGCTCTCTCTCTTGCTCTCTCTCGCTCTCTCTTGATTGCTCTCTTGCTCTCTTCTCTCTCTTGCTCTCTCTTCCCTTCTTGCTCTCTCTCTCTTCTTTGCTCTCTTCTTGCTCTCTCTCTCTCTTGCTCTCTCTCTTGTTCTCTCTCTTGCTCTCTCTCTCCTCTCGTGCTCTCTCTCTCTCATGCTCTCTCTTTCTCTTGCTATCCTCTCTCTCTTGCTCTCTCTCTCTCTTGCTCTCTCACGTCACCCTTTTCCCTTCTAACTCTCCCCTCTCCTACTCTTAAAAAAAAAAAAAAATAAAAAAAAAAAAAAAAAAAAAAAAATGGTTGGGGACTCGCTGGGACCCAAGGATCAGATTGAGAATGGTGCGGGTTAGGGAGGAGTGGATGGAGGAGCAGTGGAAAAAGATGGAACAGAGTGGGAGAGAAAATTAGGAGAGCCTTTCTGAAAAAATGGAGAAAGAGTCTCTGTGAAATTGGAAAGGTGGTTGGAGAAGGAGACAAGATTGGCTGAAGGCACAAGTCGAAAATGCAGTAGCAAGATAAGGGTCCCTAGAAGTTGGATAAATAGGCTGGAGCGAGTTACAGGGGCAGCAGTGACCAGAGGAAGACACAGCATATGAGCTTCGATGGTGTTACAGGAAGGAAGGAATTATGAATTATGCTAAGGTCCATCAATCTGCAAGGATGACCAAGGAGGTGAAAGGGAAGATAATGTTGCAGATGGATGAGTGGTGATAGGTCGAATGCTGAGGACAACAAGGCTATCAAGAGACACTGGAAAAATCAAGGTAGAAAACTGACCACATACAGGCAGGATCCGAGCCACAGAGGGTGAGGCATGCCGATTGGAAGAAAGGGCAAAAATCAGTGTTTATCCTGGGCTTCAGAGAGAGAGGAGGACAACACACTGAAAGGAAGACAGGAAGAACGGAAGGAGATTGAGGAAAATCATAACGAAATAGGTGAAGAGAGGACGAGATTGTAAAATTTTCAGAGAATAGGGGGGTAACTCGAAGGTGGAAACGACCAATCAAGCAGATTCTCAGGACGGGAAACAGGCGGCACAGGATCTCAAGGAAACACGATTGAAAATACTCGGAAGGTACAAGAGGGTGTTCCCTAGACAGAGGACAGGAACAAAATCAGAACGGACAGCGCTGAGGGAGGAGAGGACAAAAAGCGAAAGGAGCTAGGAAAAAGAGACAAGGAAGGGACCAGCAGAGGTCGAAGTCAGAGCAGGGACAGAACAGCAAGGGCAAGCACACACACAATACTCCAGAAAACATACAACCTATCATCACCATCCCACACACCCTACAATCCATACCCACCGACTCCACCCAACAACCAAGCTATAGAACCCCACAGTTGCCACCAGGGTCTCCCACCCTCACAGGCCCCATAACCACAGTGTTGGAAAGGAAAACTGAAAGGTATGGTACACTAACGCTGATGGAATAAACAAAATAAGTGGGAGGAGTGGCAAGAAAGAGTCAAAAAGAGGCTTCACCGGGACATCAGAGCTCTCACAGAAACCAAGCTTCAGTTATGATAACAGATGCCATCTTTCCAACGGGGGATACCAAATCCTGAGGAAGACAGAGGGAAACAGGGGGGTGGAGGAGTGGCTTGGCTGATCAAAATCGCTGGAGTTTGATGAGCTGGGAGAGAGAAAGGATAGCGGAGAGAAAGTGATTACATAGTGGGAAAACATTCACTCTGGAGGTCCAGGTGGTAATAGCAGTGATGTATAACCCACCACAGAAAAGCAGGAGGGCAAGGCAAGAGTCCGACGAGAGCAATAGAGCGATGGTTGACACATGGCTAGAGTGGCCAGAAGAGCTCTTGCATGCAGGGCAAAGCTCCTGATCATGGGTGACTGTAACCACAAGGAGATAGATGGGTGAGAACTTGGACCCACATGGGGGCCAAGATACTTGGAGGCTAAGATGATGGAGGTGGTACTGGAGAACTTCATGTTCCAACACGTAGGGACAAACAAGAGAGAGAGGAGTGGATGTGACCCAGCAAGGCTGGGGACTTAGTATTCACCTTCAGTAGTGCAGATATCGCGGACATACATATGGAAAGACCCTTCGGGGACAGTGACCATGTGGTTTTGTAAGTTCGAATACACAGTAGAGCTTACAAGTGGAGGGAAGAAGCAGGAAGGCAGGAGATGAAGCCAAACTACAGAAGGGGGACTTACACAGGACTGTGGAACTACCTGAACCGGGGTTCAGTGGGACAGAGAAAACTGGCAGGGAAACCTAGTTAATGAGATAGATGGAAATGTAGCAATAAATATGCAAGGAGGCTGAGGAGAGGTTTTACCCAGGGCTAACAGGAGTAATGAAAAAGCCAGGATGAGCTACACTCATGGTATCCCAAAGGTGCAGGGAGGCAAAAACCAAGTGTGCTAGGGAATGGAAGAAATTATAGAAAGGCAAAGAGACCAGGAGAATAAGGAGAACAGTCGAAGAGCCAGAAAATGAATCTGCACAGATAAGAAAGGGAGGCCAAAGACTATTTGAAATGACAATAGCAGCGAAAGCAAATCTGACCCGAAAAAATGTTGTACAGGCCACTCAGGAGGAAACAACAGTCAAGACCAGGTAATCAGGCTTAGGAAGGAAGGGTCAGGAGAGACAACAGGAATTGACCGGGAGTATGTGAAGAACTCAACAAGAGATTTCAAGGAAGTGTTCACAGAGGAGACAGAAGGGACTCCAGAAAGACGAGAGGTGGGGCAACACCACCAAGTGCTGGACACCAGGGCACACAACCGAGGAAGAAGTGAAGAGGCCTTCTGAGTGAGCTAGATCTCAAGGCAATGGGCCAGCTAACATCTCCCCATGGGTCTTGAGAGAGGGAGCATGCAGAGGCGCTATGTGTTCACCTAAACCAACAATAGTTCAATACATCTATCTAAAACAGGGAGATTGCTGAGGCATGAAGACAGCAAATGTAGTACCAATCTTTAAAATGGAAGACAGACATGAAGCATAATACAGACCAGTGTCACTGAATGTATAGTATTGACAAAATCATGGAGTAGATTATCAGGAGAAGAGTGGTGGAACACCTAGAAAGGAAATGATCTCATCAACAGCAGCCAGCATGGTTTCAGGGACGGGAAATCTGTTGTCACAAACCTATGGAGTCTTTGACATGTGACGCAGTATGACAAGAGAGAGAGGGGTGGTGGTGGATTGCATTTTCTTGGCCTGCAGAAGGGGCGTTTTTTTTGACACAGTTCCACACAAGGAGTTGGTGCAAAAACTGGAGGACAAGCAGGGGATAACAGGGAAGCACTACAATGGATCGAGGGAATCTACTTGTCAGGAAGGACAGCAGCGTGTCATGGTACGTGGCGAGTGTCAGAGTGGGCACTGTGACCAGCGGGGTCCCGCCAGGGGGTCAGTTCTGGGACCAGTGCTGTTTCTGGTATTTGTGAACGACATGACGGAAGGAATAGACTCTGAGGTCGTAGTCCCTGTTTGCAGTTTGACGTGAAAGTTGTTGAGAAGAATACACTCGATCGAAAGACCAGGCACCGAACTACAATAGGGATATGGACAGGCTGCAGAACTGGTCCCGCAATTGGGCTTCCTGGTGTTCAATCCCACACGTGCAAAGTCATGAAGATTGGGAAGGGCAAAGAAGGCCGCAGACGGAGTAAGTCTAGGGGAGTCAGAGAATACCAAAACCTCACTCAAGGAAAAAAGATCTTGGGGTGAGTATAACACCAGGCAATCTCCCTGAAGGCACATCAACAAATAAAATTGCTGCACGCATATGGGCGCCTAGCAAACTCAGACAGCATTCCGACATCTTATAAGGAATCGTTCAGGGACCCTGTACACCGTATACGTTATGACCATATTGGAGTATGCGGCACCAGTTTGGAACCCACACCTACTAGCAAGCACGTAAAGAAAATAGACGAAAGTGCAAAGGTTTGCCAACATGACTAGGTCCAAAGCTAAGATGGTATGTCCTACGAGGAGAGGTTATAAGGGAAATCAACCGGGACGACACTGGAGGACAGGAGAGATAGGGGGGACATGAATAACGACATACAAAATACTGAGAGGGAATTGACAAGGTGGACAAAAACAGGATGTTACCAGAGATTGGACACAGTAACAAGGGGGACACAGTTGGTAGCTAAGACACAGAATGAATCACAGGGAAGTTAGGAATGTATTTTCTTCAGCAACAGAGTAGTCGGTAGTGGAATAGTTTGGGAAAAGCGATGTAGTGGAGGCTGGATCCATACATTGCTTTAAAGCAGAGGTCGATAAAGCTCACGGCTCAGGGAGAGTGAGAGTGAACTAGTAGCGATCAGTTGAAGAGGCGGGGCCAGGAGCTCGGACTCGACCCCCCGCAACCTCAACTAGGTGAGTACAAACTAGGTGAGTACAACCACACACACCACACACACACACACACACACACACACACACACACACACACACACACACACATACACAACACACACACACACACACACTGCACACACACACCACACACACACCACACACAGTGTTAGGAATAAATACATAAAGAGAACGAGTAAATATTCTGAGAATGTAATGCCTAAAAGACTGACAAACTGCATCAAAACTCAGCAGCTGAGGTTCTAAACCCACAAACTGAGGTTCTAAACCCACAAACCCAGCAGCTGAGGTTCTAAACCCACAAACTGAGGTTCTAAACCCACAAACCCAGCAGCTGAGGTTCTAAAACCACAAACCCAGCAGCTGAGGTTCTAAAACCACAAACCCAGCAGCTGAGGTTCTAAACCCACAAACCCAGCAGCTGAGGTTCTAAACCCACAAACCCAGCAGCTGAGGTTCTAAACCCACAAACCCAGCAGCTGAGATTCTAAATCCACAAACCCAGCAGCTGAGGTTCTGAACCCACAAACCTACCATCTGTGGGTCTAAACCCACAAACTCAAATACGATGACATGTTAATTACAGCATTAATTATGATATTACAGATAAACTATTTTAACTGGGTAAATGCTTGCAATAATCTGCCATAAACCCACATCAATCAAAACAAACAAAAAGTGATAAAAATGGTCTCTGAGGCTATGCATCAATTTTTTATATAACTGATGTAAGTGATTTTTTCCCGCTGTTCACAACTTCGTAATTAAGCGTACGTTTAAAAATCTGGTAGGCCACAGAGGAAAATGTCCCAAGATTAACAACATAATAGACACCAGCGCTAATATAAGAGGCGAGTTGCCAGACATGCGGACGACACAGCAGAATCTTCATTCGTTCAGAATTTCTGAGCCAGATATATCACGTCAAACAACTGCAAAGTCGAGAGGAGAGGCCCAAAAGATGATGCTCAACGTCAGTAAAATTGAGGTTGGTAAATCCACACACACACACACACACACACACACACACGCACACACACACACACACCACACACACACACACACACACACACACACACACATATACACACAAACCGCTAACGTAAACAAACTTTCCCCACCAAAACAATCGACAACCACCCAATTTTTCCTTCCACCGTACATCGTATTACCTTTACAGCCCCACTGATCATTATTATCAAAGCCAGTGGACAAAAATCTTGATCAATATTATTCTCCTCCCTTCCTCCTCCAAGGGGGTAGGAATTAGCCTCGTTGCCGTGGCTTAAGAGAACGCCTAAGCATTATCCAGTATGCAAATGCGGCCTATGAATACCGGATGCCACCATCCAATGAATATATCTGGCTGTGGAGACAGTGTGGCCTCATACCACCAGCATGAGGCTAGGGTGGCCTCATACCACCAGCGTGAGACTAGGGTGGCCTCATACCACCAGCGTGAGGCTAGGGTGGCCTCATACCACCAGCGTGAGACTAGGGTGGCCTCATACCACCAGCGTGAGGCTAGGGTGGCCTCATATCACCAGCATGAGGCTAGGGTTGCCTCATACCACCAGCATGAGGCTAGTGTGGCCTACCACCAGCATGAGGCTAGTGTGGCCTCATACCACCAGCATGAGGCTAGTTTGGCCTCATGCCCCCAGCATGAGGCTAGTGTGGCAAACATACCCACCAGCATGAGCTAGTGTGGCCCCATTACCACCAGCATGAGGCTATGTGTGGCCTCATACCACCAGCATGAGGCTAGTGTGGCCTCATACCACCAACATGAGGCTAGTGTGGCCTCATACCACCAGCATGAGGCTAGTGTGGCCTCATACCACCAACATGAGGCTAGTGTGGCCTCATACCACCAGCGAGGCTAGTGGGGGCCCCATACCACCAGCATGAGGCTAGTGTGGGCCTCATACCACCAGCAATGAGGCTAGTGTGGCCTCATACCACCAGCATGAGGCTAGTGTGGCCTCATACCACCAGCATGAGGCTAGTGTGGCCTCATACCACCAGCATGAGGCTAGTGTGGCCTCATACCACCAGCATGAGCTAGTGTGGCCTATACCACCGCAATGAGGCTATGTGGCCTCATACCACCCAGCATGAGGCTAGTGTGACCTCAAACCACCAGCATGAGGCTAGTGTGACCTCATACCACCGCATTTAGGCAGGGTGGCCTCAACCACCACATGAGGCTAGGTGGCCTCATACCACCAGCAAGAGGCTAGTGTGGCCTCATACCACCAGCAGAGGTTAGTGTGGCCTCATACCCCAGCATGAGGCTCGTGGGCCTCATACCACCAGCATGAGGCTAGTTGTGGCCTCATAACCAACAGCATGAAGCTAGTGTGGCCTCATACCACCAGCATAACTAGGGTGGCCTCATACCACCATGAGCTAGGTGGCCTCAACCACCAGATGAGGCAGGGGGGCCTCATACCACCAGCATGAAGGCAGGGTGGCCTCATACCACCAGCATGAGGCTAGTGTGGCCTCATACCACCAGCATGAGGCTAGGGTGGCCTCATACCACCAGCATGAGGCTAGTGTGGCCTCATACCACCAGCATGAGGCTAGGGTGGCCTCATACCACCAGCATGAGGCTAGGTGGCCTCTACCACCAGCATTGAGGCTGGTGGCCTCATACCACCAGCATGAGGCTAGTGTGGCCTCATACCACCAGCATGAGGGTAGTGTGGCCTCAAAACCACCAGCATGGGCTTTGTGTGGCCCTCCACAGCATGAGGCAGTGTTTGGGCCTCATACCACCAGCATGAGGCTAGTGTGGCCTCATACCACCAGCATGAGGCTAGTGTGGCCTCATACCACCAGCATGAAGCTAGTGTGGCCTCATACCACCAGCATGAAGCTAGTGTGGCCTCATACCACCAGAATGAAGCTAGTGTGGCCTCATACCACCAGCATGAAGCTAGTGTGGCCTCCCTACCACCCCATGAAGCTAAATGTGGCCTCATAACCACCAGCATGAAGCTAGTGTGGCTCAAAACCACCAACATAAGGCTAGTATGGCCTCATACCACCAGCATGAAGCTAGTGTGGCCTCATACCACCAGCATGAGGCTAGTGTGGCCTCATACCACCAGCATGAAGCTAGTGTGGCCTCATACCACCAGCATGAAGCTAGTGTGATCTCATACCACCAGCATGAGGCGAGCTACCTACACCTCTCTCACCAGCACCACCTGCTGCTACTGGAGCTACCTACAGCACAAGCTCCCTCACCTACTGCTGCTGCCTACACTTAACTCAACGCCACCTGCTGTTGCTGCTATTGCCTATCCCTCACTCACTACCATCTGCTGTTGCTGCAGCTGCCTGCACCTCGCCCACCACCACCTTATGCAGTTGCATACATCTCACCCACCACCACCTGCTGCTGTTTCCTACATCCCATCCACTTGCCGTCATCACACTCCACCTTGCCTGTAACACCTCTGGGCCACCATCACACTCCACCTTGCCTGTAACACCTCTGGGTCACCACCACATACCACCTTGCCTGTAACACCTCTGGGCCACCACCACATACCACCTTGCCTGTAACACCTCTGGGCCCACCATCACATACCACCTTGCCTGTAACACCTCTGGGCCACCATCACATACCACCTTGCCTGTAACACCTCTGGGCCACCATCACATACCACCTTGCCTGTAACACCTCTGGGCCACCACCACATACCACCTTGCCTGTAACACCTCTGGGCCACCACCACATACCACCTTGCCTGTAACACCTCCTCTAGGCCACTGTTACCTGGAGTTTACCTGGAGAGAGTTTCGGGGGTCAATGCCCCCGCGGCCCGGTCTGTGACCAGGCCTCCTGTTACGATATGGAGTGTTTAACATTAGGCTACTGATCCTTGATGGGGGATCAGTTACTAGGTTGGCTACTGTCTAGGGAAGAACTCCACAGCAACAAGGTTTTAGTGCTGCAAATATAGCGGTTTTAAGCACTTTCATTGCTAACCTTCTTTGTGTAGGATGGCTAAAACTCAAATAAAATTTGTCTCTTTATTAATAAAACTTACACAGGATCATATATCTATGAACTATATCTTAATTAAAATAGAGCAATAAAATTACCTTTTCTTTTATACATTAAAGATACTATTATATATATACAAGTATTGTTAAGACACAAGAGTCTACTAGCAAACAATACCCAGTAGTAGAGTTAGGCAATCCATCTGTTGCTAAAATACCATTTTAGGTAATATGATCAGTTAACTCTTAGAAATCAGACTAGAAGTGGGAGTGCTAGTCAGAGTGTTGTGAAGGAACTCTCAGTGAGCGTGGTGAACCTACTCTCAGCGAGTGCTGTGAACCTACTCAGAGCAAGTGCTGTGAACCTACTCAGAGCAAGTGCTGTGAACCTACTCAGAGCAAGTGCTGTGAACCTACTCAGAGCAAGTGCTGTGAACCTACTCAGAGCAAGTGCTGTGAACCTACTCAGAGCAAGTGCTTGAACCTACTCAGAGCAGTGCTAGTGAACCTACTCAGAGCAAGTGCTGTGAACCTACTCAGAGCAATGGCTGTGAACCTACTCAGAGCAAGTGCTGTGAACCTACTCAGAGCAAGTGCTGTAAACCTACTCAGAGCAAGTGCTGTGAACCTACTCAGAGCAAGTGCTGTGAACCTACTCAGAGCAAGGGCTGTGAACCTACTGACGGTACCACTGAGTGGTAAGCTGACGTCGGGTTGGTCACGTGATTGAGGGAGACAGGCCAGTACCTGAACTAGTAACTGGCGCTCCAACTAGTAGTTTCCCACTACATGAAAACACTTAATATAGACTAACAAAACATATTAGCATTAATATTAGCCTTAACATATATATTATAATAAAGAGGAGCACATCCTATTATAAAATATAACGGGTATGTGCATACTCGTAACAGCCACTATCATACACCACCTTGCCTGTAATACCTCCCCTGGGCCACCATCATACACCACCTTGCTTGTAACACCTCCCCTGGGCCACCATCATACACCACCTTGCTTGTAACACCTCCCATGGGCCACCATCATACACCACCTTGCTTGTAACACCTCCCCTGGGCCACCATCATACACAACCTTGCTTGTAACACCTCCCATGGGCCACCATCATACACCACCTTGCTTGTAACACCTCCCCTGGGCCACCATCATACACCACCTTGCTTGTAACACCTCCCCTGGCCACCATACACCACCTCGCTTGTAACACCTCCCCTGGGCCACCATCGTACACCACCTTGCATGTAACACCTCCCCTGACCACCATCATACACCACCATGCTTATAACACCTCCACTGGGCCACCATCACACACCACCGCGCTTGTAACACCTCCCCTTGGCCACCATCGTACACCACCTTGCTTGTAGCACCTCCCCTGGGCCGCCATCATACACCACCTTGCTTGTAACACCTCGTCTGGGCCACTATCACATACCACGTTGCTTGTAACACCTCCCCTGGGCCACCATCATACACCACCTTGCTTGTAACACCTCCACTGGGCCACCATCGTACACCACCTTGCTTGTAACACCTCCACTGGGCCACCATCGTACACCACCTTGCTTGTAACACCTCCCCTGGGCCACCATCCTACACCACCTTGCTTGTAACACCTCCCCTGGGCCACCATCGTACACCACCTTGCTTATAACACCTCCCCTGGGCCACCATCCTACACCACCTTTCTTATAACACCTCCCTTGGGCCACCATCCTACACCACCTTGCTTGTAACACCTCCCCTGGGCCACCATCGTATACCACCTTGCTTATAACACCTCCCCTGGGCCACCATCCTACACCACCTTGCTTGTAACACCTCCCCTGGGCCACCATCGTACACCACCTTGCTTATAACACCTCCCCTGGGCCACCATCCTACACCACCTTGCTTATAACACATCCCCTGGGCCACCATCCTACACCACCTTGCTTGTAACACCTCCCCTGGGCCACCATCGTACATCACCTGGCTTGTAACACCTGTTACAAAAAACGCGATTCTAAAAAGCTTAGAGATCTCCAGTGAATACTAAAAAGGACTGCCCTTCTAGCATCCAGCCTGTTACTGGGTTTTCGTAACAATTAGTCAGTATCCTTGTCCAATTATCCATTAGAATTCAGTATGATTCAATAGTGCTTCAGGATTACAACTGGTAGGCTACTAACTAGAGAAAATAAAATTTAATAAATTTATTAATTAAGTCTAGAGGTATATTATCAAATTAAATTAAATCAATATCAACAAAATAAGAATAATCACAGTAATCAAAATAATAATAATCACTTCTCTCGTGTACAATATTATTGTGCTGAAAGCACATATCACATTTATAATTCTTAAGTACCGTCTGGTACATTAACATTTAATAATACAATATACAAATATGTACAAGTAAGTTTGTGTGTATGTGTGTAAGTGCTCTAAGTAGTTCACTATGTATCACGGCTCGACTAGACTTAAACAAGTGACTGACAAAGTCCTCAAATAAACTAACTTCTTGACCAACTGGCAATCTTAAGCCCAACAGCGATATAACAAGCAACAGCGACACAGAATCAGGATCAAGGAGATAATATAACGACGCTAAGTAAGGACCATCAGCAGATCCTCCACGAAAAGTCAAATAACTCCCATACTACTTAATCTAAGTTCAGCATAAGAAAATCCCCGACTGTGACAATACACAGATACCAGTACAAGTTAGGTCAGAAGCTACAGCTCAGGACCTGAGTTGCTCAGAGTGTCTAAGCGACACACAACCTCAGTACAATGACGAAAATCACTAAGTCTAGACAGTGTTCTGTGAACAGAGTTCTACAGAACTAACAATAATAATAAGAAAGAGACGATCTTCCAACAAGGGCCAATAAGGGAGATTTAGACTCGTCTTGTCTAGAATACGTCCAACCACCAAGCGAGTCTAGACCAGACTGAATACTTCAGGCGAGGTGTGATCACCTCCCCCCCTCTATCACGTGATAGCTCCATGTACAGTTGCTGCCCAGCAACAGAAGCCGGCATAGTAACGAGCAAAGAGCGATAATTACAGTAGTTAGACAATCAAGACTTGAACTATGAGCACATAATAATAATGTTACATCCTACCTAACAAAAGTAACTAAGACAAATAATAATATAAAGCAATATATTCACGATTTAGCTATTATCGCAAACATAAGCAATATAAAATTATATGAAAAGGTAATATACATTATATACATAATAATATACATCATATACATTGTAACCCATTCAGGGGTTGCAACACACCTCCCCTGGGTCACCATCGCACACCACGTTGCTTGTAACACCTCCCCTGGGCCACCATCATGCACCACCTTGCTTGTAACACCTTCCCCGGGCCACCATCGTACACCACCTTGCTTGTAACACCTTCCCTGGGCCACTATCATACGCCACCTTGCTTGTAACCCTTCCCAGGGCCACCATCCTATACCACGTTGCTTGTAACACCTCTCCTGGGCCACCATCGTACACCACCTTGCTTGTAACACCTCCCCTGGGCCACCATCATACACCACGTTGCTTGTAACACCTCCCTGGGCCACCATCGTACACCACGTTGCTTTTAACACCTCCCCTGGGCCACCCTCGTACACCACGTTGCTTGTAACACCTCTCCTGGGCCACCCTCATACACCACCTTGCTTATAACACTTTCCTGGGCCACCATCGTACGCCACGTTGCTTGTAACACCTCCCCTGGGCCACCATCGTACACCACCTTGCTTGTAACACCTCTCCTGGGCCACCATCATACACCACCTTGCTTGTAACACCTCCCCTGGGCCACCATCATACACCACGTTGCTTGTAACACTTCCCTGGGCCACCATCGTACACCACGTTGCTTGTAACACCTCCCATGGGCCACCATCATACACCACCTTGCTTGTAACACCTCCCCTGGGCCACCATCATACACCACGTTGCTTGTAACACTTACCTGGGCCACCATCATACACCACCTTGCTTGTAACACTTCCCTGGGCCACCATCGTACACCACGTTGCTTGTAACACCTCCCCTGGGCCACCATCATACACCACCTTGCTTGTAGCACTTCCCTGGACCACCATCGTACACCACGTTGCTTGTAACACCTCCCCTGGGCCACCATCATACACCACCTTGCTTGTAGCACTTCCCTGGGCCACCATCGTACACCACGTTGCTTGTAACACCTCCCTGGGCCACCATCATACACCACCTTGCTTGTAGCACTTCCCTGGGCCACCATCGTACACCACGTTGCTTGTAACACCTCCCCTGGGCCACCATCATACACCACCTTGCTTGTAACACCTCTCCTGGGCCACCATCACACGCACTACCAAAACTTCCCAAGTGTCTGGAAACTTTCGTCAAGGACCTCTTAAGTTGGCGCTGCTCCTGGGCGACGCAGAGGCTGAAGATATCCTGTCGTTGCAGCTCGTCCTGTGCGACGCAGAGGATGACGATATCCTGTCGTTGCAGCTCGTCCTGGACGACGCCGGCTATACCAACTTCGTGCCGCCTGAGCATATAGTTTGTCGTGCATCCCGTGCTCATCCTCTGAGCGGTAGGGCGGAAAAAAAATTACGGAGGTCACAATGGGCCTCAGACGCCGCTGATCACAGTACTGGCACCTTTTAAGATATCACAGGCGTTCCATATACTGCAGTCTTATCACACATCAAATCATCTACCAAATGCAATATATGGAAACTATTTTATCATTATCATTACTAGGTTACATTCTCGTTAAATAACAAATATTTTAGCCGGTGCAAAATCTCCATACAATCTCAAGATTTCAGATATCTTACCATTAACAATGAAGTGATTTGCCATTTCCTCTTGGGTTTGTTTGGGCGAGTCTCTAAATAGTTGAATGTTTGGAGACTAATATATAATGTTCCATTGTGTGGTTCTGGCTTCATGCAAACACTTTACATTTCACCTGACTGACACTTACATACAAACTGAGCTGTCAAAGGTACTTATAGCCTAGCCTCAGTCTGGCAGTGGCAACTTGCAGCATAGTGTGAAGATATCTTCATGTTGAAGCTGACTTGTATGGTATGCAAAGTCATGGAGAAGATTATCAGTAGAGTGGTGGAGCACCTAAAAAGACACAAGCTTATAAAAGAAAACCAGTACGTTTTCAGGTAAGGTAAATCCTGTCACAAACCAACTGGAGTTTTATAACAAGGTGACAGAAGACACGAAAAAGAGGGGTGGATAGACTGCATTTTCTTGGACTCTAATGCCTTCAACATAGTTCCTTACAAGAGGTTAATGCAAAAGCTAGAGGATCACGCACGCATAACAGGAAAGGTACGGTAATGGATCAGGGACGCAACAACGAGTCAGGGTACGTGACGAGGTGTCAGAGTGGCCGCCTGTGACGAGCGGGGTTCCACAGGGGTCAGTCCTAGGACCTGTACTGTTCTATTATGTGAATGACATAACGGAAGGGATAGACTCATTAGAGTCCCTGTTTGCAGATGATGTGAAGTTAATGAGGAGAATTAAATCAGATGAGGATCAGGCAGGACTACAAAGAGACCTAGACAGGCTACAAGCCTGGTCCAGCAACTGGCTCCTTTAATTTAACCCCGCCATATGCAAAGTCATGAAGATCGGGGAAGGGCAAAGAAGACCGCAGACAGAGTATAGTCTAGGTGACCAAAGACTACAAACCTCACTCAAGGAAAAAGACCTTGGGGTGAGTATAATACCGAGCACATCTCCCGAAGAGCACATCAACCAGATAACTGCTGCAGTATATGGGCGCCTGGTAAACCTAAGAATAGCGTTCCGATACCTAAGTAAGGAATCGTTCAAGAGTCTGTATACCTCAGGCCCATATTGGAGTATGCAGAACCAGTCTGGAATCCACACCTGGTTAAGCACGTCAAGAAATTAGAGAAAGTGCAAAGGTTTGAAACAAAACAGAGCTAAGGAGATTGTCCTACGACGAAAGGTTAAGGGAAATCGGTCTGATGACACTGGAGGACAGAAGGGTTAAGGGAGACATGATAACGACATATAAAATACTGCGGGGAATTGATAAGGTGGACAAAGACAGGATGTTCCAGAGATGGAACACAGAAACAAGGGGTCACAATTGGAAGCTGAAGACTCCGATGAGTCAAAGGGATGTTATGAAGTATTTCTTCAGTCTTAGAGTTGTCAGGAAGTGGAATAGCCTAGAAAGTGACGTAGTGGAGGCAGGAACCATACATAGTTTTAAGATGAGGTATGATAAAGCTCATGGAGCTGGGAGAGAGAGGACCTAGTAGCACTCAGTGAAGAGGCAGGACCAGGAGCTATGACTCGACCCCACCACCACACGCACACATCCACATCCTCCAACACCACACACACACCCTCCAACACCACACACACATACCCTCCAACACCACACACACATACCCTCCAACACCACACACATACCCTCCAACACCACACACACATACCCTCCAACACCACACACATACCCTCCAACACCACACACACATACCCTCCAACACCACACACACATACCCTCCAACACCACACACATACCCTCCAACACCACACACATACCCTCCAACACATGGGTACTGGCTTGTGATGAGAAAATAAATGACCTTAGGCAGTCACATAAAAGAGAGTGAAGCCTCGGTATTGCACACTGACAAGGAATTGTCCTAGCATTCATCCTCCTGTTCCTCTTTCTCCTGTTTTTTCCTCGTAATCTCCCTACTATTCTTATTAATCCTCCTGCTGTTCCTCAGCTGCCGCCTCTTTCTTTTCCTCATATTCTTCGTAGACAGTCTTCATCCTATTCCTAATGCTCCTCTTCATATTCATTATCCTTCTCCTCCTTCCTTTATTCCTCGCAGTCAAATTCCTCCTACTGTTTCTTAGCCTCATCCTATTCATTATTCTCCAATTTATCCTCCTCCTATGCCTCATGGTCCTATTCCATCCCTAATTCTTATCCTCCTCTTCTTTTCCTCTTTCTCCTGGTGACAGATTTTTTAAGTACATATTTACTGACCTTATCAGGTATCCCTAAAGGAGGACCTTTAAGTGGCTGCCTTAATTTTTGTTCTTGTTTTCGTCCCCCAACTTTTCCATTTTCTTCTCGTTCGCAACTCGAGAACCATTCATCTGGTCGGACTCAAATTTTGAAAGCTAGTACACGGTAACGAGGACCAGATTCTAAGAACAACTGGCATGTGCAGGTGCCCTATGACCAAAATTATTGAACTCCTTCCCAGAAATGCACCGCATGCTATTGGCTTTCTTTTACGCCCACTATTATTTAATTATATGTAAACTACTACATTACCTGTATACTGCAGAAAAGAAATAAATTTATTATTATTATTAATCCTGGAATGGCTGGGATAACTTCCAAAATCCTCGGCGGTGTAGCTTGTAACGTTCATCAACGTAGCCTATTAATTCATCGCCGGTGAGAGTGAAATTGAAGTGAGTAGGAGCCGATCTGACCGTTCGATGTATAAAACAGTGCGAAACTCTGATTCACTTTTAATCCCGATCAAAATATATACATCCGCCTTTTCTAAATGGCTTAAGTATTTAATCTTTGATGCATCTTCCGGCCAGGATAGTACCCATTCAGTTTAGTCTATGTGCTGGGCAACTTAATCAATATTTTTTTTAAACTCGGAATCGCTGAAATAATCATCAAATTGGACTGCTTTAAAAAACATACACAAAAAAAAATGTTCTTACAGGATTGTAAAGAATTTTAAAATTAATATATCTGTAAAAAGAAAAAAAATGAATATTCGAGTTGTTAATAATATTTTTAATTCTCCAGAGTTGAGTGAGACCTTAAATACTGAACGGCGTAATGCCCTTTGTTAGCACTATCTTCATGCCTTCTAATGTTTTCGTGTATAACCTTAGAACACCTTGCCTAATTTACTTCAGATCTCAAACCCTGGTCAACTATTATTAAACGAAGGTTCGTAGAACAACTGACATGGGTATGTCATCTCTCCTCAGTTTTATCATTCGCTAAAATGATTTCCAAAAGATTCCTTTAAAGATCCTCTTTTGATTGGCAACACAATTTTAATACTTGGGTATTAAAAATCTTAATACCCAGGTATAAATAACCATAATACACAGGTATTGAAAATCTTAATACCCGAGTATTTAAAAAATTAATACTCAGGCATTAAATATCTGATGCCAGGATATTTATCATTTTTAATACCCGGGTGTTAAACATTTTAAAACCTGTGGATTTAAAATACTCACAAGCATAAACATACACACGTATACATATTTTAATTTTGCCGCATTAGAACTTCATGATCACTCTGCATTGCTCCCTTTGCGTGCACTGAGGTAGCGAAGGCTGGGCTTACGAGATACGGAAATACCATTCTCGGATCGCCCAGCGACCGAAATACAGCAAGCTATAAAGGGATCTGATGTGTATTTTCAAGAGACATTAACTCAGTTGCTTGAAGAAGATGACAATGTATTTAATTTGTTTATATAAAGAAGCGAAGAGTGCTTCTTTAGTGAGGCTGTTGCCTTTGATGATTGTTCACGAGTGGCATTATGATGCGTGCTGTGTTGGAGGTATCCTCTCTCTCTCTCTCTCTCTCTCTCTCTCTCTCTCTCTCTCTCTCTCTCTCTCTCTCTCTCTCTCTCTCTCTCTCAGGACTACAATCCACAAGTCTCCTTCATCTCATGAACAACGAAGAAGCTGTTTTCTTACAGAGCAAGCCAATTATAACTTTGGGGAGAGTGAGTTTTCTATAAATTGCATAATTAATATTAATTTGTAAAAATATAACATATAGCGGAGGTATGTAGAGGCGAAGACACGGTTACTAAGAGACAGGATTTGAGCTTTTGTAGGTTTTTATGAGGTGATCTTATCGGAGCACCGTCATCCTTCGGAAGAAGAGTAGCACTGAATTAGGTGCCTGGCTTCTCAAAACTACTAAGAGATCCAAGGGTTGCAACCTTCCTTTTCCAGCGTCTCAGTGTAGCGATCCAGAGAGGGAATGCCTACTAGTTCCTTCGTTCCCTCCCAGCCTCAGAGGTACTTGATGACTTCCGCAACCTCGCTAAAATAATGACCTATTTTGTATGTGCGTGTGTGCAGTATTCATTTTTTTATTAATATATAACTAAATTTTAAAAGATAAGGTGGCAAAAGAAATACTCAAACAGATGTCTTTAGCGAAGTGCACACGTCCAGTAACTCATCAAAACCTCCTTCAGAGTGAAGGCACTGTACTTCCCACTTCAGAACTCATGTATGTGTATGTGCATCAGATTGGGTCATGTATACATATATTTTTTTTTATATCTGCAAAACCTGTTCGATATAAACGACGATACGGGTAGGGTTAGAACCCATGGCAAGTGAGTCGTAGCTGGCTAAATCAAGATTCATCCAATTAGGTATATTTATACGAAAGAGGAAGATTAGCACGAGCCCCACTGTGACCACAAATGCAAGTTTTTACAGATGAATCTCACGCCAGCGTGACCGTGATGAACTCTAGCTCATGTCCCCTCAAAGCGGTCATCATGACTCACTAAATCGTAATGACACGATTGCAAACAAACGAGGATACGGGTGGGGTTAGAACCCATGGCAAGTGAGTCTTAAAGCGGCAGGTTTTTAACCTCACCCGTACTGTGGCTTGTATGCACGAGTGTTATTACCCTGAGTGTGTCATCCACCGAGGACACACCAAGCCCTGAGTGTGTCATCCACCGAGGACACACCAAGCCCTGAGTGTGTCATCCACCGAGGACACACCAAGCCCTGAGTGTGTCATCCACCGAGGACACACCAAGCCCTGAGTGTGTCATCCACCGAGGACACACCAAGCCCTGAGTGTGTCATCCACCGAGGACACACCAAGCCCTGAGTGTGTCATCCACCGAGGACACACCAAGCCCTGAGTGTGTCATCCACCGAGGACACACCAAGCCCTGAGTGTGTCATCCACCGAGGACACACCAAGCCCTGAGTGTGTCATCCACCGAGGACACACCAAGCCCTGAGTGTGTCATCCACCGAGGACACACCAAGCCCTGAGTGTGTCATCCACCGAGGACACACCAAGCCCTGAGTGTGTCATCCACCGAGGACACACCAAGCCCTGAGTGTCATCCACCGAAGACACAGCAAGCCCTGAGTGTGTCATCCACCGATGACACACCAAGCCCTGAGTGTGTCATCCACCGAGGACACACCAAGCCCTGAGTGTCATCCACCGAGACACAGCAAGTCCCTGAGTGTGTCATCCACCGAGGACACACCAAGCCCTGAGTGTGTCATCCACCGAGGACACACCAAGCCCAGAGTGTGTCATCCACCGAGGACAACCAAGTCTTTAGTGTGTCATCCACCGAGGACACAGCAAGCCCTGAGTGTGTCATCCACCGAGGACACAGCAAGTCTTGAGTGTGTCATCCACCGAGGACACACCAAGCCCTGAGTGTGTCATCCACCGAGGACACAGCAAGTCTTGAGTGTGTCATCCACCGAGGACACACCAAGCCCTGACTGTGTCATCCACCGAGGTCACAGCAAACCTTGAGTTGTATCCATCCAAGGACACACAAGTCCCTTTAGTTGTATCATCCACGAGACACATCAAAGCCCTGAGTGTCATCCACCGAGGTCACAGCAAACTTTGAGTATGATCTATCAAGGACACAACAAACCTTGAGGGTATTATCAATCAAGAACACATCAAACCTTGAGTGTCATCCATTAAGGACACAGCAAACCTTGAGTGTCATCCATTAAGGACACAGCAAACCTTGAGTGTCATCCATTAAGGACACAATAAACCTTGAGTGTCATCCATTAAGGACACAGAAAATCTTGAGTGTCATCCATTAAGGACACAGTAAACCTTGAGTGTCATCCATTAAGGACACAGCAAATCTTGAGTGTCATCCATTAAGGACACAGAAAATCTTGAGCGTCATCCATTAAGGACACAATAAACCTTGAGTGTCATCCATTAAGGACACAGCAAACCTTGAGTGTCATTCATTAAGGACACAATAAACCTTGAGTGTCATCCATTAAGGACACAGCAAACCTTGAGTGTCATCCATTAAGGACACAGTAAACCTTGAGTGTCATCCATTCAGGACACAGCAAATCTTTAGTGCCAACCATTAAGGACACAGCAAATCTTGAGTGTCATCCATTAAGGACACGGTAAAGCTAGAGTACCATCCATCAAGGACGCAGTCAACCTTGAAGCCGGGGTAACCCAAGTCT
Organism: Cherax quadricarinatus; assembly: GCF_026875155.1. NCBI lineage: Eukaryota > Metazoa > Arthropoda > Malacostraca > Decapoda > Parastacidae > Cherax > Cherax quadricarinatus. The sequence goes on from NC_069409.1 coordinate 74,011,667, forward strand.
TCCAGCGGAACACGCAAAACAATGCCATTCTCAAAGAGGACAAATTTCAGCTAATTCCCTATGAAAAATGTGAAGATATAAAAACTAGAACAAAGTATAAAAGACAACAATCACAACACTCAGCAGGACAGAGGGATGTAAGAAATCTGTGGGTAACAATGTCGGTGCATCATAAATTCAATAAAGCCAATGGAGTTAATATCAACACTGGACTAATGGTTGGATGGATAACAAGAACCTTCAAAACACAATATGTCAAGCCACTGACGATACCCTTCAGACAAAAATACCGTATCTCTGCATGAAAAACTGAACATCTACAGAATGTGCACTTAACTATAATTGCCCATATCTGTTCAGTCAAACACCTAAACTACTGGGAAAATTTAAAATAGATCGACCTTTATTCTCTATACCGCAGAAAAAAAGGTATATCATAATTTTCACCTGGAATACAGTTGTGGGTTTGGTTCCAAATCTGCACAACACAATCGCTCCTAACGAGAGCAGGAGACATGGAAGACTGGAAAATACTCATAATGAATATCATGAAGGGAATATAATACACTAAAAGAAAACTTACTATTAAAGGTCCAATTGTTTTTCAACTTGTACACTACACCACTGTCTTCACTACACCACTGTCTTCACTACACCACTGTCTTCACTACACCACTGTCTTCACTACACCACTGTCTTGGATAGACCATGTCTTCACAACATGCGCACAGACCACTGTTATCAACTACAAACCAGTGTGTGAACGTCACCACTGTTACACTACACTGTCTTCTACACCCACTGTCTCATACAACTGCATAAACACATAGTGTACACTAAAGCACTGTCTACTTTGCCGTATACACCAAACTAGTCCTACAATTCATTCTAGACGAGACCATGTCGACACTACACCAGTTTCACTACACTGATCACGTGGTCGACAGAAGCTGTCACACTACAGTCTAATATGTTACACAACTGCAAACTAAATGTTACACTACTACCATGTCTACACTACAAATCTAATAAATGTTACACTAACCACTGTACTTCAACAACGTATTTAGGATTCTGGTCTAATTAAACCACTGTCTTCACTGCATAAATGTATCGCACTACAAGTCTACACTAACCACTGGCTTCATACTCACTGTACATAAAGTTTAATACCACGTCTTCGCTAATGTCTAACTTCCACTCTATACACTCCTTGTTACGCCTCACTAGTTACAGCTACAACAGTTTCACTCACCATGTTACACTAAAATGCTACACTAAACCTCTGTTAAAAATGTTCACACACCATGTCTTCACTACAACTGATGACTCCCACTGTCTTCATAAACTCTTACCCATGAGATACACACGTGTCCTTCAAACCACTGTCTCACTAAAATGACTCAACAACTGGGGGGACTAACATGGTCTTATAAAGTGGAAGACAGATAAAATAAAGGGGATGTAAATAGTGTGCTAAATAATACTGCCTAGACAGGACTCGCAGCAATGGTTTTAAGTTGGAAAAATTCAGATTCAGGAGGGATATAGGAAAGTACTGGTTTGGTAATAGAGTTGTGGATGAGTGGAACAAACTCCCAAGTACCGTTATAGAGGCCAGAACGTTGTGTAGCTTTAAAAATAGGTTGGATAAATACATGAGTAGATGTGGGTGGGTGTGAGTTGGACCTGATAGCTTGTGCTAACAGGTCGGTTGCCGTGTTCCTCCCTTAAGTCAATGTGACCTGACCTGACTAGGTTGGGTGCATTGGCTTAAGCCGGTAGGGACTTGGACCTGCCTCGCATGGGCCAGTAGGCCTTCTGCAGTGTTCCTTCGTTCTTATGTTCTTATGTTCTTATGTCTTCACTACACCACTGTCTTCACTACACCACTGTCTTCACTACACCACTGTCTTCACTACACCACTGTCTACACTACACTGTCTTCACTACACCACTGTCTACAATACACCACTGTCTACACTACACCACTGTCTACAATACACCACTGTCTACAATACACCACTGTCTACAATACACCACTGTCTACACTACACAACTGTCTACATTACACTGTCTTCACTACACCACTGTCTACACTACACCACTGTCTACACTACACCACTGTCTTCACTACACCACTGTCTTCACTACACTGTCTTCACTACAACAGTCTACACTACACTGTCTTCACTACACTGTCTTCACTACACCACTGTCTACACTACACCACTGTCTACACTACACCACTGTCTACACTACACCACTGTCTTCACACCACTGTCTTCACTACACCACTGTCTTCACTACACCACTGTCTACATTACACCACTGTCTTCACTACACCACTGTCTACATTACACCACTGTCTTCACTACACTACTGTATGCACTACACCACTGTCTACACTACACCACTGTCTTCACTACACCACTGTCTACACTACACTGTCTGTACTACACCACTGTCTTCGCTACACCACTGTCTACACTATACCACTGTCTACACTACACCACTGTCTACACTACAACAGTCTTCACTACACCATTGTCTACACTACACCACTGTCTACACTACACCACTGTCTACACTACACCACTGTCTTCGCTACACCACTGTCTTCGCTACACCACTGTCTTCGCTACACCACTGTCTACACTACACCACTGTCTACACTACACTGCACTACACCACTGTCTTCACTACACAACTGTCTTCACTACACAACTGTCTTCACTACACCACTGTCTTCACTACACAACTGTCTTACACTACACCACTGTCTTACTAACCTTACACACTGTCTACACTACACCACTGTCTTGCTACACCACTGTCTTGACTACACCAGTCTGACTACACCACTGTCTTCCTACAACACTGTCTACACTACACACGTCTCACTACACATGACTACACCCACTGTCTTCACTACACCACTGCCTTCACTACACCACTGTCTCACTACACATGTCTACAATCACACTGTCTTCGCTACACACTGTCTTCGCTACACCAGTCTTCGCTACACCACTGTTCCTACACTCTACACCACTGTCTTACACTACAACTGCTCACTACACCACTGTCTTCACTACACCACTGCCTTCACTACACCACTGTCTATCACTCACAACTGTCTTCACTACACAACTGTCTTCACTACACAACTGTCTTCACTACACACTGTCTTCACTACACAACTGTCTTCACTACACAACTGTCTTCACTACACAACTGTCTACACTACACCACTGTCTTCACTACACCACTGTCTTCACTACACCACTGTCTTCACTACACAACTGCTTCACTACAACTGTTTACTACACAACTGTCTACACTCACACTGTCTCACTACACACACTGTCTACACTACCACTGTCCTTCACTACACTGTCTACACTACACCACTGTCTACACTACACCACTGTCTACACTACACCACTGTCTACACTACACTGCACTACACCACTGTCTTCACTACACCACTGCCTTCACTACACAACTGTCTTCACTACACAACTGTCTTCACTACACAACTGTCTTCACTACACAACTGTCTTCACTACACAACTGTCTTCACTACATAAACTGTCTTCACTAAAAACTGTCTTCACTACACCATGTTTCAATACACAATTTTTGTCTACTTCACTACACCACTGTCTTCACTACACCACTGTCTTCACTACACCACTGTCTCACTGACTACACCAACTGTCCTTCACTACACCACTGTCATCACTACAACGCACTGCTTCACTACACCACTGTCTTCACTACACCACTGTCTTCACTACACCACTGTCTTCACTACACCACTGTCTTCACTACACCACTGTCTTCACTACACCACTGTCTTCATACCATTGTCTTCACCACAGCCACTGTCTTCACCACGCCACTGTCTTCACCACACCACTGTCTTCGTCACACCACTGTCTTCACCACACCACTGTCTTCGTCACACCACTGTCTTCACCACACCACTGTCTTCACCACACCACTGTCTTCACCACGCCACTGTCTTCACCACGCCACTGTCTTCGTCACACCACTGTCTTCGTCACACTGTCTTCGTCACACCACTGTCTTCGTCACACTACTGTCTTCGTCACACCACTGTCTTCGCCACACCAGTCTTCGCCACACCAGTCTTCACCACACCACTGTCTTCACCACACCACTGTCTTCACCACACCACTGTCTTCACCACACCACTGTCTTCACCACACCACTGTCTTCACCACCACTGTCTTCACCACACTAATGTCTGTCTTAAGAGTGAATTTATCAACAACTTTCAATAAACTGCTTGTCAGCAGACTCCTCTTGGGAGGTGCCTTGATGCCCGTGAGGGGCTCTTGATCCATGGAAATAGATTATTCATTCTGCTTCTATCATGCCTGATTACTTCTCAATTCTCCGGGGCTACGTGATCCCTACAGGTTAAGCGCTTCCCTCTTGGTTAAAAAAAAAGCTGAGTCAGTTGGAATGCTGGCAGCTAATACCAACAGTCTGACTGATCAGGTAGTCAATCAGAAGGCCTGGTCATTTTTTTTTTTTTTTGGTTGTAATTTTTCAAGTTAAAGGTTATGTTTCACGAGAAGTTTTACAGTATTTTAACTTCAGTTTCTTTATGTAACTTTGCCATTACTAGGATCTGCAGTACATACATGAGAGTGAGTCGCGGGGGCGATGCTTCCCAAGGTCCTTTAAAGGTCTATCACCTCTCCCTTGAGCGGAATAATAAACATAATCATGAACAGCTTCTGGCGGCCAGCGTTCCTGTACATTTGAGATGAATGATATAAAATACCGACACGATGGAAAAATAAACGCAAATGCAGTATACTTTGATTCTTTGACAACGTTTCGCCCACATAGCGGGCTTTATGAAGTCACAAATAGGTACATCTGTCTTGACTTGATAAAGGATCGCTTTATACCGTATTTGTTTATTTTTCATTCATGAACATTATTATAAAGCGTTGAACTGTTACAATCCAGGAACCAACAGACTTATAGGTGAGAATAATGCCATTAATAGCGGGCGGGGGATCAAGCCCACCTACCTTCTTGTGCTAAAGGACCTTCGCGGGTTTAGCGCCTTAAGAAATATAATACAACTATTTTATATTTTTCCCTACTATAGTCGCGTCTGATACAGCTTTCCTCTTTCACAATGCCTTGCTGTATGATCCATAAGGGTTTAGCGCCTAACATTATTATTAAACAATGCCTGAAAACCTTTCAAAACGTACTTCTAATAACATGTTCATTTTTCCACTAAAATCTACCTCGTCCATAATTAGTATAACGTTGGTAGCGTTTACCCGCGAGTAAAGAGTTCACTGGACTACAAAGGTGACGTGTTAAAATATGTGGGTTGATAATGCGTTAGTGGGCGCCACTTGTAACTTAACACGTTGATGGTAGCGCTAAGTGACAAAGTGGCTACTGTTGCACGGATTAATGTTGAGTACACGAGGGGAAGGAGGAGGAGTAGGTGATAGTTTGTTAAGACGTAGTAAGTCGTGGAGGAGGTAATTATTTGTTTAGGTGATGCACGTAGTAAAGGACGTAATAGTTTATTAGGGTGTAATAAGTAGCGAGGAGGAGGTGGTAGAGATAATAGTTTCTCAGGAAGTATTACGTAAGAGGAAGTAATAGTTTATTAGGGCGTAATACGTAGTGGAGGTCCTCCACTACGTATTACTATTATTGTTAGGACGTAACAAGTAGTGGAAGAGGACGGTAACAAGTAGTGGAAGAGGACGGTAACAAGTAGTGGAAGAGGACGGTAACAAGTAGTGGAAGAGGAGGGTAACAAGTAGTGGAAGAGGACGGTAACAAGTAGTGGAAGAGGAGGGTAACAAGTAGTGGAAGAGGATGGTAACAAGTAGTGGATGAGGACAGTAACAAGTAGTGGAAGAGAAGGGTAACAAGTAGTGGAAGAGGAGGGTAACAAGTAGTGGAAGAGGAGGGTAACAAGTAATGGAAGAGGGTAACAAGTAGTGGAAGAGGAGGGTAACAAGTAGTGTTAGAGGAGGGTAACAAGTAGTGGAAGAGGACGGTAACAAGTAGTGGAAGAGGACGGTAACAAGTAGTGGAAGAGGAGGGTAACAAGTAGTGGAAGAGGAGGGTAACAAGTAGTGGAAGAGGAGGGTAACAAGTAGTGGAAGAGGAGGGTAACAAGTAGTGGAAGAGGAGGGTAACAAGTAGTGGAAGGGCGGTAGTGGTCTGTTAGGGCGTAATAGCAGAGGTGGAGGTAACTGTTGGCAAGTAGAGGAAGCGGTACCAGTTTACTAGGTCATAGTAAATAGTGGTTGAAAAAATAGTTTGTCTGGACGTAGTAAGTAGTGAAAGGCAATGTAACAGTTTGTTTAGACGTAACTGAGTAGTAAAAGACAAGATAATTGTTTGTTTGGACGCAGTCAACAGTCGAAGAGGAGGTTACTGTTTGAACGCAGAAAGTAGTGAAGGTAATATAGTTTGTCAGAACGCAGAGAATAGCGGAAGAGGAGGAAGTGGTGATAACAGGTTGTCAGGACGTAAGAAATTTTTGGAGGTAATAGTCTATCAAGATATTTTAAGTATTGGAGGAAGAAACTATTTGTTAGGATGTAGTAAGCTTTGTTTACAGTGTGTGGGGAGGGAGGGAGACAGAAGGGGCAGTCTGGGCACTTTAAGTATTGCACACCATCAGCCTGTTGCTTCTCCTCTACCTGGCGCCCACCCTCCACCTCCAGTAACCCACCCTCCACCTCCAGTAACCCACCCTCCTCGTCCTAACACCTACCTCTTGCCTCGCGGCCGCCCCTTCGCGCCTCCACAGATGTCTTGGGCTGGGTCACAGTCACAGATCCTCGACCACACCACAATCCTCGCCGATTCCTCAAAAACTACTGATCGACACTATTAGTTAGTTGAGGTCAGGTGTTTGTAACGAGCGCGACACGGCCAAGCAGCGAGCACTCACCGCCGAGTTAAGTGGAGTCCAACAAAGTGACATGGGACGGTAGTTGCTCAAGGGCGAGGTTGAAGGAGGAGCCACGAGCAAGACCTCGGCACCACACCGGCATCCGAGCGCAACTGGCTGCTCAACTACCTGCATCTCTCCTTGTGTGGGGCGCCGCTAGATGGCTCCTCCGGCGGCGGGGTTGTCTCATACGCCCAGGAATAAGCTCACTTTTTTCCCCGACCAGCTCAACAATGGATTCAACCATATCAAATCTCCAGCTTGAAGACCTAAACTAGGGCTAAAAGATATATATTTGCCAATCAGTGCATTGTTCTCTCCCTGGAGAAAACAAGTAAGGGAAAATAAACGTTTATGAAACATTGTGGAGAGGGTTAAGGGCAAGAGGAGCCTCGTATTGCCTCTCGCGCACACAGATCAATATCCAGATGCTGGAAGCGAGGGGAGCTCACCAGGCGTCACCCTTCACACTCTGACGTCACTCCTCCAACCGCCAATCACAATTCATGGCATCCAACAGGTGGCCAATGGCGTGACGCCGGAGATTAAAAAACAACGAGCATACTATTTTTGATTGGCTTTCAAGTTCCATGTGCGATGATAGTAAGTAGTGGGAGCCGACGGGGGACGGACGAGACTCCTAACACCAGTCCGCTAACGCAGCCACACTTAGCATTATCAGCCATTAACTTTTTTCTGAAGAGTTCTTTAAGCAGTCATATTTATGATTGTTATCAGGAAGAATGGAGCACCTAGACACAGCACCACCTACCATACTCAGATTGCTCCCCTCAAGTGCCACTCAGTCATCTCCGTAATCAAAGTATTGACTGATAAACTGAACTTATAAGTATTGTGTCATATAAAAATAAATGTAATTCGTATTAATTTAAAATAGATGTTAAAGTTTTCAGGAAATATTCCTCAACCTGTGCATACACACCATCCAAAAAGTGCCAGTTTAATTCACACTAAACAAGTCGAAAATCTTGAGGTTAGGTAATATATACTTACATGCAGTCTGAAAAGCGAGGAAGTTCAATTTCTTTATATTTATCTAATGATCCAGGGAAGCGAGTTATGCTCAAGTGAGAGTCGTAAACTAGACGGGGGTTTTAAGAGAGAGAGCGTGTTAAAATCTTTATGGTATAATAGTTCAGAGTCAAGCTTGTGTAATTACTGTTGTAGTGAGTATTGTTCACTACCAGCGACCACTTCTTGAAAGTCGTCAGATGATTTTGATTGTCTGGCCAGGCTGAACCTTGTTCCTGAATTAAGTCGTAATATATCATAGTAGATTTATCATGGTATTTGTCATGATGTAACTAATATACACAATATATATATATATATATATATATATATAATAATATATATATATATATATATATATAAATATATAGTGTGTGTGTACAAATAACCAGCACATAGGAGAGAGGAGCTTACTTACGATTGTCACGTATTGTGCCTTTTTGTTCCTCATCCTCTCGCTCTCTCTCTCCTCTCTCTCTCTCTCTCTCTCTCTCTTCTATCTATCTATCTACCTATATATATATATAATATATATATATATATAATATATATAATATATATAATATATATATGTGTGTGTGTGTGTGTGTACTCACCTAGTTGTACTCACCTAGTTGAGGCTGCGGGGATCGAGTCCGAGCTCCTGGCCCCGCCTCTTCACTGATCGCTACTAGGTCACTCTCCCTGAGCCGAGAGCTTTATCATACCTCTGCTTAAAGCTATGTATGGATCCTGCCTCCACTACATCGCTTCCCAAACTAATTCCACTTACTGACTACTCTGTGGCTGAAGAAATACTTCCTAACATCCCTGTGATTCATCTGTGTCTTCAGCTTCCAACTGTGTCCCCTTGTTATTGTGTCCAATCTCTGGAACATCCTGTCTTTGTCCACCTTGTCAATTCCTCTCAGTATTTTGTATGTCGTTATCATGTCCCCCCTATCTCTCCTGTCCTCCAGTGCCGTCAGGTTGATTTCCCTTAACCCTCTCCTCGTAGGACATACCTCTTAGCTCTGGACTAGTCTTGTTGCAAACCTTTGCACTTTCTCTAGTTTCTTCACGTGCTTGGCTAGGTGTGGGTTCCAAACTGGTGCCGCATACTCCAATATGGGCCTAACGTACACGGTGTACAGGGTCCTGAATGATTCCTTATTAAGATGTCGGAATGCTGTTCTGAGGTTTGCCAGGAGCCCATATGCTGCAGCAGTTATTTGGTTGATGTGCGCTTCAGGAGATGTGCCTGGTGTTATACTCACCCCAAGATCTTTTTCCTTGAGTGAGGTTTGTAGTCTCTGGCCCCATAGACTGTACTCCGTCTGCGGTCTTCTTTGCCCTTCCCCAATCTTCATGACTTTGCACTTGGTGGGATTGAACTCCAGGAGCCAATTGCTGGACCAGGTCTGCAGCCTGTCCAGATCCCTTTGTAGTTCTACCTGGTCTTCGATCGAGTGAATTCTTCTCATCAACTTCACGTCATCTGCAAACAGGGACACCTCAGAGTCTATTCCTTCCGTCATGTCGTTCACAAATACCAGAAACAGCACTGGTCCTAGGACTGACCCCTGCGGGACCCCGCTGGTCACAGGTGCCCACTCTGACACCTCGCCACGTACCATGACTCGCTGCTGTCTTCCTGACAAGTATTCCCTGATCCATTGTAGTGCCTTCCCTGTTATCCCTGCTTGGTCCTCCAGTTTTTGCACCAATCTCTTGTGTGGAACTGTGTCAAACGCCTTCTTACAGTCCAAGAAATGCAATCCACCCACCCCTCTCTCTCTCTTGTCTTACTGCTGTCACCATGTCATAGAACTCCAGTAGGTTTGTGACACAGGATTTCCCGTCCCTGAAACCATGTTGGCTGCTGTTGATGAGATCGTTCCTTTCTAGGTGTTCCACCACTCTTCTGATAATCTTCTCCATGATTTTGCATACTATACATGTCAGTGACACTGGTCTGTAGTTTAATGCTTCATGTCTGTCTCCTTTTTTTAAAGATTGGGACTACATTTGCTGTCTTCCATGCCTCAGGCAATCTCCCTGTTTCGATAGATGTATTGAATATTGTTGTTAGGGGTACACATAGCACCTCTGCTCCCTCTCTCAATACCCATGGGGAGATGTTATCTGGCCCCATTGCCTTTGAGGTATCTAGCTTACTCAGAAGCCTCTTCACTTCTTCCTCGGTGGTGTGCACTGTGTCCAGCACTTGGTGGTGTGCCCCACCTCTCCGTCTTTCTGGAGTCCCTTCTGTCTCCTCTGTGAACACTTCTTTGAATCTCTTGTTGAGTTCTTCACATACTTCACGGTCATTTCTTGCTGACTCTCCTCCTTCCTTCCTTAGCCTGATTACCTGGTCCTTGACTGTTGTTTTCTTCCTGATGTTGCTGTACAACAGTTTTGGGTCAGATTTGCTTTCCGCTGCTTTGTCATTTTCAATTGTCTTTGGGCTCCCCTTCTTATCTGTGCATATTTCGTTTTTCTGGCTCTAGACTGGTTTGTACCATATTCCCCTCCTGGATCCATTGGGCCTTCTATATTTCTTCCTTCCCCTAGCCACACTTTGATTTTTGCCTCCATGATTTGGCATAAACCATGTCATCCTGTGTGTAGTGTATGTTCATGTCTGTCTCCTGTGTTTTTGTTGGGTACATTTGCTGCTTGCCGTCCCGTGCAATCGTCCGTTTTGTGTGAGTGATTGTGTGTGTGTTGTGTAAAACATAGCATCTGCTTCCCTTCTCAATACCAGATGTTCTGCCTCTTCCTTAGGTAACAACTACATCAGAAGAAGGGGTTGACTAGTCCAAACTATGAGAGTGCACCGATCCGATATAGTTGTCGTCTTGTAAAATATTATTGAATCTCGTGTTGATGTTTTACAGGAAGGTAGGCTGACTCCTCACTTCTTGTGCTGAAGCTGGTGTTTGAAGTTGTGTTTCGATGCGGGAAATGGGGGCTGTACAAGGTGTTTTGGAAGGTTGGATGTGAGTATGGTCTTAAATTGTGCTGGAAGTACTATCTGGAATTGTTTGCTCACGACTGGTCATTCTGGCTGGGTCTTTGGCAGTTCTAATGTTCTGGAATCTGGACATTGATGTGCCTCATCATTTGGAAACCATGGGCTCCTGGAGGTGGGTGTGGGTGTGTGTGGGTGTGCTGTGGGGTGTGGAAGGTGGGTGCTGGAAGGTGTGCTGGAGGTGGTGCTGCAAGGTGTGTGTTGGTTGGTGGATGCTGGAAGGTGTTTCTAATCGCGTTCTGAAGGTAGCACTATCAAGGTGGGGTTGACAAGGTGAAGTAATGACGAGCACGAAAAGATATGTGTTAGTTGGAATATTAGGGAAGGGGGTGCCAGAGTGTTGGTGCTGAGAAGGTGGTGATCTGGAAGGTGGGTGCTGGAAGGTGGGTGCTGGAAGGTGGGTGTTGGAAGGTGGATGCTGGAAGGTGGGTGCTGGAAGGTGGGTTTTGGGAAGGTGTGTGCGGGAAAAGGTGGATGCTGTAAAGTGGATGCTGGAAGGTAGGATGCTGGAAGGTAGGGCTGGAAGGTGGATGCTGGAAGGTGGGTGTTTGGAAGGTGGATGCTGGAAGGTGGGGTGCTGGAAGGTGGGTGCTGGAAGGTGGTGCTGGAAAGGTGGATGTTTTGAAGGTGGATGCTGGAAGTGGGTGCTGGAAGGTGGGTGCTGGAAGGTGGGTGCTGGAAGGTGGGTGTTGGAAGGTGGATGCTGGAAGGTGGGTGCTGGAAGGTGGGTGCTGGAAGGTGGGTGCTGGAAAGTGGGTGCTGGAAGGTGGATGCTGGAAGGTGGATGCTTGAAGGTGGGTGCTGGAAGGTGGGATGCTGGAAGGTGGGTGCTGGAAGGTGGGGTGTTGGAAGGTGGATGCTGGAAGGGGAGCTGGAAGGTGGGTGCTGGAAGGTGGGTGCTGGAAGGTGGGTGCTGGAAGGTGGGTGCTGGAAGGTGGGTGCGGGAAAAGGTGGATGCTGAAGGTGGATGCTGGAAGGTGGGTGCTGGAAGGTAGGAGCTGGAAGGTGGGTGCTGGAAGGGTGTTGGGTGCTGGAAGGTGGTGCTGGAAAGTGGATGCTGATAAGATGGATGCTGGAAGGTGGGTGCTGGAAGGTAAAGCTGGAAGGTGGGTGCTGGAAGATGGGTGTTGGAAGGTGGATGCTGGAAGGTGGGTGCTGGAAGTGGGTGCTGGAAGGTGGGTGCTGGAAGGTGGGTGTTGGAAAGGGGTGCGGGAAGGTGGGTGTTGGAAGGTGGGTGCTTGAAGGTGGGTGCGGGAAGGTGGATGCTGGAAGGTGATGCTGGAAGGTGGGTGCTGAAGGTGGATGCTGGAAGGTGGTGCTGGAAGGGTGGGTTGGTGCTGGAAGGTGGATGCTGGAAGGTGGGTGTTTGGAAGGTGGGTGCTGGAAGGTGGGTGCTGGAAGGTGGATGCTGGAAGGTGGATGCTGGAAGGTGGTGCTGAAGGTGGGTGCTGGAAGGTGGGTGCTGAAAGGTGGTGCTGGAAAGGGGGATGCTGTAAGGTGGATGCTTAAAAGGTTGGGGTGCTGGAAGGTGGGTGCTGGAAGGTAGTGTGGAAGGTGGATGCTGGAAGGTGGGTGCTGGAAAGTGGGTGCTGGAAGGTGGGTGCTGGAAGGTGGGTGTTGGAAGGTGGATGCTGGAAGGTGGGTGCTGGAAGGTGGGTGCTGGAAGGTGTGTGCTGGAAGGTGGATGCTGTAAGGGGATGCTGGAAGGTGGGTGCTGGAAGATGGATGCTGGAAGGTGGGTGCTGGAAGGTGGGTGTTGGAAGGTGGATGCTGGAAGGTGGGTGCTGGAAGGTGGATGCTGGAAGGTGGGTGCTGGAAGGTGGGTGTTGGAAGGTGGATGCTGGAAGGTGGGTGCTGGAAGGTGGGTGCTGGAAGGTGTGGCTGGAGGTGGATGCTGTAAGGGGGATGCTGGAAGGGGGTGTGAAGGTGAGCTGAAGGATGGGTGTTGGAAGGTGGATTGGAAGGTGGGGGGTGCTGGAAGGTGGGTGCTGGAAGGTGGGTGCTGGAAGGGGGGATTGCTGGAAGGTGGGTGCTGGAAGGTGGGTGCGGGAAGGTGGTGTTGGAAGGGGGAAATGCTGGAAGGTGGGTGCTGGAAGGTGGGTGCTAATGTTGAAGTGGGTGCTGGAAGGTGGGTGCTGGAAGGTGGGTGCTGGAAGGTGGGTGCTGGAAGTGGGTGCTGGAAGTGGGTGCTGAAGGTGGGTGTGGGAAAGGGTGGATGCTGGAAGGTGGGTGCTGGAAGGGGGGATGCTGAAGGTGGGTGCTGGAAGGTGGGTGCTGGAAGGTGGTGCTGGAAGTGGATGCTGGTAAGGGGGATGCTGGAAGGTGGGTGCTGGAAGGTGGATGCTGGAAGGTGGATGCTGGAAGGGTGGGTGCGGGAAAGGGTGGATGCTGGAAGGTGGGTGCTGGAAGGTGGGTGCTGGAAGGTGGTGCTGGAAGGTGGTTTTGGGTAAGGGGATGCTGGAAGGTGGGTGTTTGGGGAAGGTGGGTGCTGGAAGGTGGGTGTTTGGAAGGTGGATGCTGGAAGGTGGGTGCTGGAAGGTGGGTGCTAGAAGAATGGGTGTTGGAAGGTGGATGCTGGAAGGTGGGTGCTGGAAGGTGGATGCTGGAAGGTGGGTGCTGGAAGGTGGATGCTGGAATGTGGGTGCTGGAAGGTGGGTGCTGGAAGGTGTGGGTGTTGGAAGGTGGATGCTGGAAGGTGGGTGCTGGAAGGTGGGTGCTTGAAGGTGGGTGCTGGAAGGTGGGTGCTGGAAGGTGGGTGCTGGAAAGTGGGTGCTGGAAGGTGGATGCTGGAAGGTGGATGCTTTAAGGTGGGTGCTGGAAGGTGGGTGCTGGAAGGTCAGTGCTGGAAGGTGGATGCTGGAAGGTGGATGCTGTAAGGTGGGTGCTGGAAAGGGTTTGGTGCTGGAAGGTGATGCTGGAAGGTGGATGCTGGAAGGTGGATGCTGGAAGGTGGGTGCTGGAAGGTGGGTGCTGGAAGGTTGGTGCTGGAAGGTGGATGCTGGAAGGTGGATGCTGGAAGATGGGTGCTGGAAGGTGGGTGCTGGAAGGTCGGTGCTGGAAGAGGATGTGCTGGAAAGGTGCGGTGACAATGGTGGCGAAAGAGAAAAAGCTGTCATATTTATCGGCAAAGTTGTTTCTTAACGTATAGTTTTATCTTTGTTTTCGTTAAATACATTAGCACATATTTTCTCTTATTCACGGTTGAAGTTTTTCCTTATTATATTATAGCTGAAAGTTACTATACTGCTCTATGGCCGAAGTTTTCACATGTGTATATCATAACTTTCCTTGTCTCAGGTGTTTCGTATCCTGAAACTTACTTAATAAACTACTTTCTTATCTGGAAACCCTCTTGGTGTACTTTGTATTGTATATTAGTCCCGAAAATATCGCAATACAGGCTCCCATAGATTACGTATATCAAAACTATCGTACAGCAGCAAATTCCTATGAATTTCAAATTGACGGTGTTGATCTGAAATTTGTGAGTACATACCAATCAAAGGAAGGGAAAAAATCCTCTTTGGGTGGCAGAAATTGTACACCAAATCCAGTCATTCCTGGAGTGGAACCACATTCGATTGCCTCCACTCCAAACCAACAGATACAGATACTAATGCCGGAAAAAAATCCCCCCCCTCCCAGTACCAACAATACCACCAGTCCGATGACATTCTTCTTTGCAAATATACAGGGTCTAAAGCCAGCAACAAACAACAAAATACCTTTCATCCGTGGACTGCTTGCAGAGGTAAAGGCAATGTTCGCGGCTTTCACTGAGACCCACATAAAGGATCACTTAGACAACGAAATATGGATCCCAGGTTACAACCTATACAGATGTGACAGAGTGATCCGGCAAAAGGGGGAAGGTTGGCCTGTACATTGCAGAGTCACTTGTTTGCACAGAACTGCTTAATGCCTCAAATGATGTAGTGGAAGTTTTAGCAGTAAAGTCGAGAACCAAAACCTAGTCATTGTGGTAGTCTACAAGCCTCCGGATGCAACATCCCAGCAATTCCAGGAACAGCTGTTAAAAATTGACCACTGTCTGGAAAATCTTCCAGCTCCTGCACCCAACATCTTGCTCCTGGGGGATTTCAACTTAAGGCACCTAAAATGGAGGAATATAGCAAATAATATTGTTGCAGTAATAACACCAGGAGGCAGATCTGATGAAAACTCACACTCACACGAGCTTTTAAATCTCTGCACAAAATTCAATTTAAACCAGCAAATAATAGAGCCTACTAGAATGGAGAATACACTAGACCTCATCTTCACTAACAATGATGATCTGATAAGAAATGTCACCATATCAAAAACAATATACTCAGATCACAACATAATTGAGGTTCAGACATGTATGCGCAGAGCCCCAGACCGACAAAATGAGATTAGTCACGAGGGAGCATTCACCAAATTCAACTTCAATAACAAAAACATAAAGTGGGACCAAGTAAACCAAGTCCTAACCGATATAAGCTGGGAAGATATACTAAGCAACACAGATCCCAACTTATACCTAGAACAGATTAACTTGGTGGCACTCGATGTATGCACAAGACTTATTCCTCTAAGAAAAAGGAGGAGTAGATGTAAAATAGAAAGAGACAGGCGCTCTCTTTACAGGCGACGGAAAAGAATAACAGAGCGGCTAAAAGAGGTCAATCTATCTGAAATGCGTAGGGAGACACTGGTCAGTGAAATAGCAAACATCGAACTTAAGCTAAAGGAATCTTATAGGAGTCAGGAATCGCGGGAAGAACTAAAAGCCATAAATGAAATCGAAAGAAACCCAAAGTATTTCTTCTCCTATGCCAAATCAAAGTCGAGAACAACGTCCAGTACTGGGCCCTTACTTAAACAAGATGGGTCCTACACAGATGACAGCAAGGAAATGAGAGAGCTCTCAAGTCCCAATATGACTCAGTTTTTAGCAAGCCGCTAACCAGACTGAGAGTCGAAGATCAAAATTAATTTTTTATGAGAGAGCCACAGAATTTGGTTAACACAAGCCTATCTGATGTTATCCTGACGCCAAATGACTTCGAACAGGCGATAAATGACATGCCCATGCACTCTGCCCCAGGGCCAGACTCATGGAACTCCGTGTTCATCAAGAACTGCAAGAAGCCCCTATCACCAGCCTTTACCATCCTATGGAGAGGGAGCATGGACACGGGGGTCGTCCCACAGTTACTAAAAACAACAGACATAGCCCCACTCCACAAAGGGGGCAGTAAAGCAACAGCAAAAGAACTACAGACCGATAGCACTAACATCCCATATCATAAAAATCTTTGAAAGAGTCCTAAGAAGCAAGATCACCACCCATCTAGAAACCCATCAGTTACACAACCCAGGGCAACATGGGTTTAGAACAGGTCGCTCCTGTCTGTCACAACTATTGGATCACTACGACAAGGTCCTAAATGCACTAGAAGACAAAAAGAATGCAGATGTAATATATACAGACTTTGCAAAAGCCTTCGACAAGTGTGACCATGGCGTAATAGCGCACAAAATGCGTGCTAAAGGAATAACAGGAAAAGTCGGTCGATGGATCTATAATTTCCTCACTAACAGAACACAGAGAGTAGTAGACAACAGAGTAAAGTCCGAGGCAGGCACGGTGAAAAGCTCTGTTCCACAAGGCACAGTACTCGCTCCCATCTTGTTCCTCATCCTCATATCCGACATAGACAAGGATGTCAGCCACAGCACCATGTCTTCCTTTGCAGATGACACCCGAATCTGTATGAGTGTCTTCCATTGCAGACACTGCAAGGCTCCAGGCGGACATCAACCAAATCTTTCAGTGGGCTGCAGAAAACAATGTGAAGTTCAACGATGAGAAATTTCAATTACTCAGATATGGTAAACACGAGGAAATTAAATCTTCATCAGAGTACAAAACAAATTCTGGCCACAAAATAGAGCGAAACACCAACGTCAAAGACCTGGGAGTGATCATGTCGGAGGATCTCACCTTCAAGGACCATAACATTGTATCGATCGCATCTGCTAGAAAAATGACAGGATGGATAATGAGAACCTTCAAAACGAGGGATGCCAAGCCCATGATGACACTCTTCAGGTCACTTGTTCTATCTAGGGTGGAATATTGCTTCACACTAACAGCACCTTTCAAGGCAGGTGAAATTGCTGACCTAGAAAATGTACAGAGAACCTTCACGGCGCGCATAACGGAGATAAAACACCTCAATTACTGGGAGCGCTTGAGGTTGCTAAAACTGTATTCCCTGGAACGCAGGTGGGAGAGATACATGATTATATACACCTGGAAAATCCTAGAGGGACTAGTACCGAACTTGCACACGAAAATCACTCACTACGAAAGCAAAAGACTTGGCTGACGATGCAACATCCCCCCACTAGCACGTTAAGAGACCATACAATAAGTGTCAGGGGCCCGAGACTGTTCAACTGCCTCCCAGCATACATAAGGGGGATTACCAACAGACCCCTGGCAGTCTTCAAGCTGGCACTGGACAAGCACCTAAAGTCGGTTCCTGATCAGCCGGGCTGTGGCTCGTACGTTGGTTTGCGTGCAGCCAGCAGTAACAGCCTGGTTGATCAGGCTCTGATCCACCAGGAGGCCTGGTCACAGATCGGGCCGCGGGGGCGTTGACCCCCGGAACTCTCTCCAGGTAAACTCCAGGTATTGTATCTTCCCGTACAGAGGCATTCAAATATATCGCAAGTGTATATCAGAGTTGTTCCAGTATATTGTGTCTGTATACCTGGAGTATACGAGGAGAGTGTTCCATGAGTTGGTTAAATATTTCGTGACGGACGTCATATTTTTCTAATATATCACGTTTCTGACTAAGAGTTGTTCCAATATCGCGTGTATCTTACTAACAGTTCTTTAAATATATTGTGAATATTATTAAGAATTGTTCCATTATATCGTGTCTTGCTTTATTCCTATATATTGTGCATTTTATTGAGAGTTGTTCCAATATATAGTGAATCTTACTAAGAGTTGTTCCAATATAGTATCTTTCTTGCTAAGAGTTATCCCTATGTAAATACACACACACACACACAGACACACACACACACACACACACACACACACACACACACACACACACACACACACACACACACACACACACACACACACACACACACACACATACACTACAAAGAGACCTGGACAGGCTACAAGCCTGGTCCAGCAACTGGCTCCTTGAATTTAACCCTGCCAAATGCAAAGTCATGAAGATCGGGGAAGGGCAAAGAAGACCGCAGACACAGTATAGTCTAGGTGGCCAAAGACTGCAAACCTCACTCATGGAAAAAGACCTTGGCGTGAGTATAACACCGAGCACATCTCCTGAGGCGCACATCAATGAGATAACTGCTGCAGCGTACGGGCGTCTGGCAAACCTAAGGATAGCGTTCCGATACCTCAGTAAGGAATCGTTCAAGACTCTGTATGCCATTTAAGTCAGGCCCATACTGGAGTATGCAGCACCAGTTTGGAATCCACACCTGGTCAAGCACGTCAAGAAATTAGAGAAAGTGCAAAGGTTTGCAACAAGACTAGTTCCATAGCTAAGGGGATTGTCCTACGAAGAAAGGTTAAGGGAAATTGGCCTGACGACACTGGAGGACAGGAGGATCAGGGGAGACATGATAACGACATATAAAATACTGCACGGAATAGACAAGGTGAACAAAGACGGGATGTTCCAGAGATGGGACACAGAAACAAGAGGTCACAATTAGAAGTTGAAGACTCAAATCAGTCAAAGGGATGTTAGGAAGTATTTCTTCAGTCATAGAGTTGTCAGGCCGTGGAATAGCCTAGAAAGTGACATAGTGGAGGCGGGAACCATACATAGTTTTAAGACGAGGTTTGATAAAGCTCATGGGGCAGGAAGAGAGAGGACCTAGTAGCAACCAGTGAAGAGGCGGGGCCAGGAGCTATGATTCGACCCCTGCAACCAGAAATAGGTGAGTACAAATAGGTGAGTACATATATATATACATGTCGTGCCGAATATGTAAAACTGGTCAATTAGCAAGAGCTCATTTAAAATTAAGTCCTTTCTAAAATTTTCTTTTATACGTTTAAAGATATATTTTTTTCATTAATGTTAATGCAAAAAATTATAATTTTGCACCAAAAGAATCTTTGAAAACTTACCTAACCTTATTATAACAAGAACAATTTATTTTAGCCTAATCCAGCTATATATATTTTAAATACGTTTACAATAATTTAATATTAAACAAATATAATGAAATATATTTTTTTCGTTAGGTTCAGAATGATTTTTGCGAAATTATTGCATACACAAATTTTCACTTGTCCTATATGGCAAGATGAACGTTGCTATTTAAGCCAAGATCGTAAGTTCTACCTATTCGGCACGACATATATATATATATATATATATATATATATATATATATATATATATATAATATATATATATATATATTATATATATATATATATATATATATGTGTGTGTGTGTGTGTTGTGTATGTGTGTGTGTGTATGTGTGTGTGTGTGTGTGTGTGTGTGTGTGTGTGTGTGTGTGTGTGTGTGTGTGTCGTGCCGAATAGGTAAAACTTGCGATTTTGGCTTAAATAGCGACGCTCTTCTTGCCGAATAAGGCAAGCGGAAATTTGTGTATGCAATAACTTCGCCAAAATCATTCTGAACCTAACGAAAAAAATATATTTCATTGTGTTTGTTTATTATTAAATTATTGTAAACTTATCTGAAATATATTTCGCTGGATTGGGCTTGTTATCATAAGGTCAGGTAAGTTTCCTAAGGTTCTTCTGGTACAAAACTATTAATTTTTGCATTAACATAAATGAAAAAATATGTCTTTAAATGTTTAAAAGAAAATATTAGAAAGGATTTAATTTTAAATGAGTTCTTGCTAAGCAACCCGTTTTTCCTATTCGGCAATATATATATATATATATATATATATATATATATATATATATATACATAACAACACTGCACTAGTCAAGGAGTCGAACCCATGCTGTTTTGGCCCGCCTCATGGTGAGAGAACACGCATGACGCATCCAGCCAAGCAAGATGTACCCACCGTCGAAGGACATACGGTGGTGTGGATGCCTCTAAGCTAATTCGATGGTGGGTACAACATCTAGCTTGGCTGGATGCACCACTGTTAAGGATTGTGTGATCTAGTGGTCTAAAGCGTCATGCGTTTTCTCTCACCATGAGGCGGGCCAAAACAGCATGGGTTCGACTCCTTGGCTAGTGCAGTGTTGTTGTTGATCAATACCACTTGTTCCGTGGGTACAATAATATATATATATATATATATATATCGTGTATCTTACCTGGGGAGGGTTTCGGGGGTCAACACCCCCCGCGGCACGGTCGGAGACCAGTGCGTTCTATGATCACAATGGGTTTAGCGCTTACCCAGATTATAATTACAATACCAGTGCTCCAAAATATCGTGTCACTAATCTAAAGTTTTTCCAACATATTGTTCAACGTTCATTGTGTTCCAATATCTCGTTTATCTGATGCCAAGTTCTTCCAATATATCATATATATCTGACAACCACTTCCTCCATATATTTTTGCGCTTCTGTTCGCTCTCACTACAAATTCTGCCAAATGGTCTCTCATATAAATCCTTCTAAAACTCAAAAGACGGGACCAGGAGCTAGAACTCACCTGCCTCCACTCAAATGAGAAATTAAACATGACTAGCAAAAAACAATTCTTCCTTAGCAAAAATTTAACCTATATAACTCTATTTATAAATAGTTTTAGTTTTCAGAGAATATTCTTCGTGTTTCGTAATTAAGTTACCAAATAAACAAATAAAAAAAGTACGTTTTATAACTCGTTCTTCTTAATTCTCAGAGTTTGTCACAATGGAAAATTTTTTTTGCAACATATTATATTTGTTAACCTATGTATGTACACACACACACACACACACACACACACACACACACACACACACACACACACACACACACACACACACACACTTATCAGGAAGACAGCAGCGAGACAGGGTACGTGGTGAGGTGTCAGAGTGGGCACCTGTGACCAGCGGGGTCCCACAGGGGTCAGTCCTAGGACCAGTGCTGTTTCTGGTATTTGTGAACGACGTGACGGAAGGAATAGACTCTGAGGTGTCCCTGTTTGCAGATGACGTGAAGTTGATGAGAAGAATTCATTCGTCGAAGACCAGGCAGAACTACAAAGGGATCTGGACAGGCTGCAGACCTGGTCCAGCAACTGGCTCCTGGAGTTCAACCCCACCAAGTGCAAAATCATGAAGATTGGGGAAGGGCAAAGAAGACCGCAGACGGAGTACAGTCTAGGGGGCCAGCAGACTTACAACCTCACTCAAGGAAAAAGATCTTGGGTAGAATAACACCAGGCTACATCTCTCCAAAGCGCACATCAACCAAATAACAGCCTGTAAAGTAATAAGCTTTTATAATCCTTTTACACATGTACGAATTAATTGCTTACCATATGTAATTACTTTGTCAGCTACCCACCCACTACTACTACTACTACCACTAGTGACAACATCGAAATGGTTACCTCACTAGTATTCACCTCAGGAGGCCTGGTCACAGACCGGCCGAGCGGGGGCGTTGACCCCCGAAACTCTCTCCAGGTAAAAACTCCGTTAAACTCCCGATCCTTATATATCCCTCTGTGTCCATGTATTGTTTGTAATGGCTTGATAAAGCTTCCTGGAGGGCGAATCGTGCCACAATAAATTCACATTAGTGCACTTGTTGTCCTTTAACTTTACATATGTCGGTAAATGTTCTAACCAACTTTAATTTATCAAATATCTGCTGCAGCATATGGGCTCTAGCAAAACTCAGAACCAGCATTCCGACATCTTAATAAGGAAATCGTCAGGACCCTGTACAACCGTTACTTTTTAGGGCCCATATTGGAGTATGCGGCACCAGTTTGGAACCCGACACATAGCCAAGCACTAAAGAAACTAGAGAAAGACTAATGTAGTCCTCATTTTTAGGAAAGGAGACAGAAACGAGGCACTAAACTACTGACCAGTGTCTCTGACTTGTATAGTATGCAAAGTCATGGAGAAGATTATCAGGGGGAGAGTGGTGGAAGACCTGGAACGGAACAAGATTATAAAC
>NC_069409.1:74038884-74076384 GCF_026875155.1 Cherax quadricarinatus
ATGGGGGAAAAGTTCAAAACGAGAGAGCCAAGCCCATGATGTTCCCTTTTTTAAATATTGTTCTCTCAGGGGTGGAATACTGCTGTACATTAACATCTCCATTCAAAGCAGGGGAAATCGCAGATTAGAGAGTGTCAGAGTCCTTTTCTGCCGTATAAGTTCTGTCAAGCACCTTAACTATGGGAACGCTTTGGAAACACTTGACTTGTACTCGTTGGAAAAGCAGGAGGGAGAGATATATCAAATTACACTTGGGAAAATCCCGGAAGGAATGGGCCCCAAAACTGCACCAGAAATCACTCCCTACGAAAGTAAAAGATGGGCCGGCGATGCAAAATCCCCCCCAAAAAAAAGTAGGGGGGCCCTTCGTA
Source organism: Cherax quadricarinatus (assembly GCF_026875155.1). Lineage (NCBI taxonomy): Eukaryota > Metazoa > Arthropoda > Malacostraca > Decapoda > Parastacidae > Cherax > Cherax quadricarinatus. Next base: position 74,039,256 of record NC_069409.1, read on the forward strand.
CACTAAGGGAAAAAACCATAAGTGTCCCGGGGCCCAAGACTGTTCAACAGCCTCCCATAAAAAATTAGGGGAATTGCCAATAAACCCCTGGCTGCCTTCAAGAGAGAGCTGGAAGAACCAAAGTAAATGCCGGTCAGCCCGGGGTGTGGCTCGTACGTTGGGTGCTGCGGGCCCGCAGTAACAGCCTAGTTTATCAGGCCCTGATCCCGGGGGCCTGGTCATGGACCCGGGCCGCAGGGGGGTTGATCCCCCGGGAAAACCTCAAAATAGACGAAACCCAACGCAAAGCCCGGGATGATATGCGGGGATCTCACCCTTTAAGGCCCTAAAATTGTATCAATGCATTTTGCTAGAAAAAAGACAGGAGGATATAGAACCTTAAAACTAGGGAGGCCAAGCCCTGTCACACTTTCAGGTCACTTGTTTATCTAGGTGGAATATTGCTGCACTCCCCGGAAACCTTTCCCGGGCAGGGTGAAATTCCCTGACCTAGAAAATGTACAGAGAACCTTACGGCGCCCCAAACGGAAAAAAAAACACCCCCAATTACTGGGGGGGGCGTGGGGTTTCCCAAAACCTGTTTTCCCCTGGAGCGCAGGCGGGAGGGGGGAATTAAAAGATCATATACACCGGGAAACTTTTGGGGTTTCTAGAAAGAACTTCCCACACGAAAATCACTCTACAAAAGCAAAAGTTTGGCGGGAACGATGAAAATCCCCCCAATAAAAAAGGGCAGGGGTGTCATATTTTTTAAAAGAGCCCTAAAATAAGTGTGGGGGCCCGAGACTGTTCAATGCCCCCCAGATACAAAAGGGGGGTTTACAACAGACCCGGGCAGTCTTCGCGGGCCCTGGAAAACCCCTAAAGTCGGTTCCTAAACCACCCGGGCTGTGGCTCGTACGTTGGTTTGGTGCACCCAGCAGCAACAGCCTGGTTGATCCCCCTTGACCACCGGGAGGCTGGTACAGACGGGCGCTGGGGCGTTGACCCCCGAACTCTCCAGGTAAACTCAGGTAACCCCAGGTAACCCCGAAAACACAAAGCCATCCCAACTTTTTCAAACTAATTGGGAAAAACTGCCGAAAGCATTATAAAGTAATTCACACTACATAATGAGACGCAGTTAACAACTTCATGCAGTATGAATAACATCGTTTGGAAAAAATAAAATTCAAAAACATATACAGTATAATAAATGTATAAATAATTTTCAAAAAAAACCCAAAAGCTCTTAACATTGCCCCCAAAAAACTAAACCCCCACTCCTAAACCCATTAACACGAAGCGCAATTGAAAAACAGACAGAATGAGTCAAATAACTAGAGAACGTCAACGTTATCGTCAGACTTACCAGTGAAAAGAAGTCAAAAAAATTGTATTATGAAAATAGAGACATAAATTTTAAAGGGATATGAAAAAAATGGAAATCTATCTGAAATTCTTGGAAAAAAAGTTACCAAAAAAAAAACAAAAAAACTTGTGGAAAATACTGTATATATTTTTCGGAAATACGGTAATTTATAGGTAAATAGATGGCATAGTTTTAAATATTTGTAATAGAAAAGGAAAGCCTGGTTTGGGCGGAGACTGCCATTTTGGGTTTTGAATTTGTAAAAACGTTGGTGTAATGGGAAAAAATTTTCTGCTTGGGTTAAAATTTGTTGACCCCTTCAATAGGAGGCGAAATTGGTGGAGTGCATTCCTACATAACTTGAGATTCGGGACGTGGACAAGAAGCCCCAGGAACCTCAGATGCTCTTAGATTTGTGTGTTTTTTCGGGCCCAGCATTTTTTTCACAGTTTTGTTAGAGTGGGGTTTTCGGGTATGAAAACCATTAATCTCCAGTCAATTGGTGGTGATATTAAGTATATTTTCTTCTGTTATATAAAGTGTATTTTATAAATCTTTTTTTAATTTTAAATATAAGTCCACAAATTTATATATTTCCCAGATTCCTGGTGAGTTTTTTTCATTTGAAATTAATAGGTCCAGAGCAACTTTTGGTTATGACAGTGGTAGGTATCGAGGGGGACTTTTTTTGGATATTTGCCCCAAATTTCCCTACTTGTTAATTGAAAATAAAAATTTCTTTGTTATTTCTGGTATGTCATTAGGGTTACACCAGTAAATGAATTTTTCCACATTTAATTTGCCCTTGGGTCTTCTTAAAAACCGGAGGAAATTAGTGAAGTCATTAATTGGTTAATTTTTTAATAATTATATGTGAATGACGAGGAGGTGGATTTTAAAGTTAACAAATTTATTTAATGTGTAGTGGTTAAAATAATTACAATTTTAAATTTTTGATAAGATAAGTCAAGTGGGGCTAAAGATTAATTATTGTGTAAAGTGTTGTGTAAATTGAAAGAAAAGTGTAGCTAATTATTTTAAAAGTGTTTTTAAATTTTTTGAAAAGAAAAAATGGCTAGGTTTATATTAATGTTTTTGTTAAAATGTTAATTTTGAAAAACCCCCAATTTGGCCAAGATTTATATCAGTGTTGTGAAATTTGAAAAACCAAGTGTAATAATTTATTATGTGTATTTTAAATTTTTGCTAGCCAAATTCTGGAAGGATTTATAATTTTGTGTAATATTTTTTTTTGATGAGCCGTTTGTTTAAATGTAATTTAAAAATTTATTTTTATAATGTAATTGCAAAGTAAAGTAGCTGGGGTTTTATTCAAGGTAAGTTGTATCGTGTTGAAAGTTGTAATCATTTTTCCCTGGAGTTTACCGGGAGAGGTTTGGGGGTAATGCCCCCGCGGCCGGTCGTGACCGGCCCCCGGGTGGTCAGCGCTGATCAACCGGGGCTGTTCTGCTGGTGCACGAAAACCCAACGTACGAGCACCCCCGGTGATCGAACTGACTTTAGGTGCTTGCCGTGCCGCTTGAAGCTGCCGGGGGTTGTTGGTAATCCCCCTTTGTGTGTGGGAGGCAGTTGAAAGTCTCGGGCCTGAACTTATTGTATGGTCTCTTAACTGTAGTGACCCCTGCTTTTCTTTGGGGGGGGAGGTGCATCGTCTCCCAGTTTTTTGCTTTTAGTGAGTGATTTTCGTGTGCAAGTTCGGTACTAGCCCCTTAGGATTTTCCAGGTGTATATAATCATTTTCTCTCCCCTGCGTTCCGGGGAATACAGGTTTGAAACTAAAGCGCCCCCAGAAATTGAGGTGTTTTATCCCCGTTATGGCGCCGTGAAATTTTCCGTACATTTTCTAGGTCGGCAATTTCACCCCCTTTTGAAGGTGCTTTTAGGGCAGCAATATTCCAGAATAGAACAATGACCTGAAGAGTGTCATCATGGGCTTGGTCCCCCTGTTTTGAAGGTTTCATTATCCACCCTGTTTTTTTCTAGCAAAACCCGATTGTACAATGTTATGGCCTTTAAAGGTGAGATCCTCCGACATAATCACCCCCAGGTCTTTGACGTTGGTGTTTCACTTATTTTGTGGCCAGAATTTGTTTTGTACTTGATAAAGATTTAATTTCCTCTTTTTACCATATCTGGTAATTGAAATTTTCATGTTGACTTCTATTGTTTTCTGCACCCCACTAAAAGATTTGGTTGATGTCCGCTGGACCCTTGAGTGTCTGCAATGGAAGACATGTAGCGTTCGGGTGTCATCTGAAAAGGAAGACACGGTGTGTGGTGACATCCTTGTCTTGTGGATATGGGATGGGGAAAAGAGGGAGCTGTACTGTCCCTTGGGGAAAAAGGTTTTTCAGTAGCTGCCTGGACTTTACTCTGTTGCGATACTCTCTGTGTTCTTTAGTGAGGAAATTTAGACCCATCGCCCCGATTTTTCCTGTTATTCTTTAGCGCGCATTTTGTGCGCTATTAGCCTGGTACCCCTTGTCAAAGGGTTTTCAAAGTCTTATATTTAACTGCATTTTTTTGCTTCTGTGCATTTAGGACCTTGTGTTGGTTATTAATTAATTTGAATTTAATACTTGCTCATGGTGAAAATGAGGAAATTAATTTAAAAGAAAAAACATGGGAATATAGAGTAAAGAAAGCTCATACAGGCTAGAAAGGTTCGTAACCCAAGGCATTAAAAATGTTTGGGAAATTTAAAGAATCAAGAAACTGTGATTTCTGAGATTTAAAATTGTATTTAGATGCTTTAGGTAAAAGATATGTTTTATACAAATTTTTTACAACAAAATAAAGGAGATTTGTTAGTAAAATGTGTGAGAGACTGAAGTAATTTTGATTTAAAACAGTATTTTGAATTAGAAAAAAAGTTCTTTTTTGTAAAAGTAGGCCTTGAATAAATTAAATGTGTAAAACCCGGAGTTAATCAGTTGTCCCAAAAATAATAGTCTTTGCCAAAATCCCCGAACTATGTTTACCTGTGTTTAAACCGGAGAAACTGGGAGGAATTTTGGTAACTTTTAAAGCGTGTGATGACGGAGTGACCCCAGCCCGTGTAACTAAATTATTTTACCTAAAGGACGGTAAGAGGATTGCTCAAATACTCATACAGCCTTTCCCCTGTAAATGATTTACAGGAAACAGTTGACTTGTTTAAGGTTCCCTTTTGGTAATATAGAAAAAGTAGGGTTTGGGTCTGTGAATATCTTATTAATTTTAAAAACTCCAGTTACTTACAAAGGGTTTTTCGAGTTTAGGTTTAAAAATGGAGAGCACTTTAAAACATTAAGTAAAAAATATAAATTTAAAGGGAAACAGATGGTTATTTTAGTCCCTGGTACGAAAAAATTAAAATTTTAAAAAACTTGAATGGCTTCGAATAAATATCACAAAGGTTATTTTGGACTGGGGGAAAAAAGACTAGGTTCGTTGCAGCCGCCAACCAAATCATTTAAAGATGCAAAAAATAAAATCTGAGGTATGTCAAGTTCACAAAGGGAAAAATTATCGAAATGTTAATAATCAAAATTATTTCTAGAAAAAGGGTTTCATAGGTGCATATAATAGAGGAACAGAAATAATGATTTTTTCCCAGGTAAGAAGAAAAAAGTACCTCCCAAAAGTAGCCAGTTAATAAGAAACCAGTCAAAAAAAAGAGAGTTGGGCTCTTTAGAAGGGTACTCTTTTTTTAAGAATTGCAGTGCATACAAATTTATGGAATGATAAAGTTTAAAAAATTGGAGGAACTTGCGATGTACGGGGTTTGGGGGAATCACAATGTAAAGGATTTTATGCAAATTAAAATTCTCTTATCAAATTTTTCCCAAAAGGAAAAAACATTAGTCTGTGTAAAGGTCTTTTGATAAACTGTAATAAAGATAAGTTGACAAACTGACACAACCCGGGCTAATGTAAAAATTGTGCTAATGTTAAAATGATGGTTTTCTGAAGTGTTCCTGTGTTACAGGGAAAGTTTTTGTAAAAGCATAAAAAAAAAATGTAAATGATTTTGGAAGGGGGTCCCGCGTACTTTCATAAAAAGTAAATTCTGATGGTTGAAAGTACAGTGGGAGGGTCCCCCAATTTAAAAAAATTTTTGGTTTTCTTCAAAAAAGGGCTCAAATTTTATGAACTGTTTTTGTAACGTCAGGTTGGGAATGGAAAAAAAGTGTTAATGCAGTAATTGTAGATGACTTCCAGTAAAATTTTCGTAGGGGTTAGAAAATACAGAAAGACTTTCCATAATGTAAATTTACACCTTTTGGTGTAAGTGATGATTTTGTAGGCCCCAAAAAATTTTTGATAGGCAGTGACTTTATGCCCCCTTTGTAAAAGGGTTGGTAAAAAAATGTGATGTCACCCCTTTTTAAGACGCGGAGGCCCGTAATGTATGGTAGGGGTTCCCGTAATAAAAATTATGTAGAGGAAACTCAAATCCATAATTGTGTGTCTTACTCATGAAGTCGTGCCCCGTTAAATTTTTCCTAGAGGATGGTGTTGGCCGTGCATTAATTTTGGGGGAAATTTGACAGCATTGGGTAATTTTAAATGAAAAAAGTCCAGTGATTTTTTTCTCGGATCAAAACCTGAGATGTAAAAATTTTAAACGGACAATATGGGTACGACTTCCGTGGAGACTGAACCATCCCGAATTGCCCAAATTAAAAATTCATATGGGGGATTAAGGTCAGCTCCACGAACTGGTAAGACACCCGAATTATAAATGCTATAAAGTATAATTGCTGAGCAGTTTAAATTTAATAAATTTATAGAAGAGGGACCTCCTAGCAAGCCCAAAAATTTTGGTCAAATTTGCCACCACGGAGTGAGAAGGTTCTAAGCCACTCATCTGAGAATGTGTTTTTTTGTGTGCCAGGAGTAACAAAAATGTATAGTTTAATGATGTTTTATGCAGGCCGTATTGACGGGGGAAATAAGGAGATATCTTATTAAATTTCAGGATGAAAAATTTGCCTTTTCGGCTGAATAAGTAAAGCTTTCCCAAGGTGGGTTTACAAGAGGCTGACCGGGGGTTGTACCCCCTTTTATGGTGGAATCATAGTGACCCCACTTGACTTGAAAACCTTTCACTTTAGGGGTATTTTTGGTGTAATCGTCCGTTCCCTTAAGCGGGGGATAAATGCACCCTTAATGAGGAAAAATCCATTGGTAAAGTAATGAGCAAACAATTTTTAAAGTGGACAATTCCCGGGTGTGACGTCAACTGAAAAGGAAAATGTTTAAAGCTTATGGAGAGGTAATAAAAAATGCAAAGTGTAAAAATTTCTTGAGGGGAAAGGAAAGTAATTCGTCCAAAAAAAAGGACAAATAAGTAAAAAATTTCCCTGGAGATGAAGTGCCAAAAAAGTAGTAAAAATATTGGGTTTAAAAATTTGGGGAAATGAGAGAGATTTGTTAAAGTTAAAAAATAATATTAGTATGCCAAAAAGATACAGATAAATGACGGAAAAAAAATCCCCCCCCCCCGTACCAAAATCCCCCCCCCCCCCATCATTCGAAGCGCAACAAAACAACAAAATTTTCATCCGTGGACTGCTTGCGAGGAAAAGGGAATGTTCGCGGCTTTATGAGACCCCATAAAGGAGATTTGGGCAAAAAATATGGATCCCAGGTTACAAACTATAAGATGTGACAGATGAACAGGCAAAAGGAGGGGGGGTTGGCCTGTACATTGCAGAGTCACTTGTTTGCACAGAACTGCTAAATGCCTCAAATGATGTAGTGGAAGTTTTAGCAGTAAAGGTCGAGAACCAAAACCTAGTCATTGTGGTAGTCTACAAGCCTCCGGATGCAACATCCCAGCAATTCCAGGAACAGCTGTTAAAAATTGACCACTGTCTGGAAAATCTTCCAGCTCCTGCACCCAACATCTTACTCCTGGGGGATTTCAACTTAAGGCACCTAAAATGGAGGAATATAGCAAATAATATTGTTGCAGTAATAACACCAGGAGGCAGCTCTGATGAAAACTCACACTCACACGAGCTTTTAAATCTCTGCACAAAATTCAATTTAAACCAGCAAATAATAGAGCCTACTAGACTGGAGAATACACTAGACCTCATCTTCACTAACAATGATGATCTGATAAGAAATGTCACCATATCAAAAACAATATACTCAGATCACAACATAATTGAGGTTCAGACATGTATGCGTGGAGCCCCAGACAGACATAGTGAGACTAGTCACGAGGGAGCAGTCACCAAATTCAACTTCAATAACAAAAACATAAAGTGGGACCAAGTAAACCAAGTCCTAACCGATATAAGCTGGGAAGATATACTAAGCAACACAGACCCCAACGTATGCCTAGAACAGATTAACTTGGTGGCACTCGATGTATGCACAAGGCTTATTCCTCTAAGAAAAAGGAGGAGTAGATGTAAAATAGAAAGAGACAGGCGCTCCCTTTACAGGTGACGGAAAAGAATAACAGAGCGGCTAAAAGAGGTCAATATATCTGAAATGCGTAGGGAGACACTGGTCAGAGAAATAGCAAGCATCGAACTCAAGCTAAAGGAATCTTATAGGAGTCAGGAATCGCGGGAAGAACTAAAAGCCATAAATGAAATCGAAAGAAACCCAAAGTATTTCTTCTCCTATGCCAAATCAAAGTCGAGAACAACATCAGTATTGGGACCCTACTTAAACAAGATGGGTCCTACACAGATGACAGCAAGGAAATGAGTGAGCTACTCAAGTCCCAATATGACTCAGTTTTTAGCAAGCCGCTAACCAGACTGAGAGTCGAAGATCAAAATGAATTTTTTATGAGAGCCACAAAAATTTGGTTAACACAAGCTATCGATTTTTATCCTGACGCCAAATGACTTCGAACAGGAGATAAATGACATCCCATGCACTCTGCCCAGGGCCAGACTCATGGAACTCCGTGTTCATCAAGAACTGCAAGAAGCCCCTTTCACGAGCCTTTTCCATCCTATGGAGAGGGAACATGGACACGGGGGTCGTCCCACAGTTACTAAAAACAAGACATGCCCCACTCCACAAAGGGGGCAGTAAAGCAACAGCAAAGAACTACAGACCGATAGCACTAACATCCCATATCATAAAAATCTTTGAAAGAGTCCTAAGAAGCAAGATCACCACCCATCTAGAAACCCATCAGTTACACAACCCAGGGCAACATGGATTTAGAACAGGTCGCTCTGTCTGTCTCAACTATTGGATCACTACGACAAGGTCCTAATGCACTAGAAGATAAAAGAATGCAGATGTAATATATACAGACTTTGCAAAAGCCTTCGACAAGTGTGACCATGGCGTAAATAGCGCACAAAATGCGTGCTAAAGGAATAACAGGAAAAGTCGGTCGATGGTTTCTATAATTTCCTCATTAACAGAACACAGAGAGTAGTCGTCAACAGAGTAAAGTCCGAGGCAGCTACGGTGAAAAGCTCTGTTCCACAAGGCACAGTACTCACTCCCATCTTGTTCCTCATCCTCATATCCGACATAGACAAGGATGTCAGCACAGCACCGTGTCTTCCTTTGCAGATGACACCGAATCTGCATGACAGTGTCTTCCATTGCAGACACTGCAAGGCTCCAGGCGGACATCAACCGAATCTTTCAGTGGGCTGCAGAAAACAATATGAAGTTCAACGATAAGAAATTTCAATTACTCAGATATGGTAAACACGAGGAAATTAAATCTTCATCAGAGTACAAAACAAATTCTGGCCACAAAATAGAGCGAAACACCAACGTCAAAGACCTGGGAGTGATCATGTCGGAGGATCTCACCTTCAAGGACCATAACATTGTATCAATCGCATCTGCTAGAAAAATGACAGGATGGAAAATGACAACCTTCAAAACTAGGGAGGCCAAGCCCATGATCACACTCTTCAGGTCACTTGTTCTATCTAGGCTGGAATATTGCTGCACGCTAACAGCACCTTTCAAGGCAGGTGAAATTGCTGACCTAGAAAATGTACAGAGAACCTTCACGGCACGCATAACGGAGATAAAACACCTCAATTACTGGGAGCACTTGAGGTTCCTGAACCTGTATTCCTTGGAATGCAGGCGGGAGAGATACATGATTATATACACCTGGAAAATCCTAGAGGGACTAGTACCGAACTTGCACACGAAAATCACTCACTACGAAAGCAAAAGACTTGGCAGACGATACATCTCCCCAATGAAAAGCAGGGGTGTCACTAGCACGTTAAGAGACCATACAATAAGTGTCAGGGGCCCGAGGCTGTTCAACTGCCTCCCAGCATACATAAGGGGGATTACCAACAGACCCCTGGCAGTCTTCAAGCTGGCACTGGACAAGCACCTAAAGTCGGTTCCTGACCAGCCGGGCTGTGGCTCATACGTTGGTTTGCATGCAGCCAGCAGCAACAGCCTGGTTGATCAGGCTCTGATCCACCAGGAGGCCTGGTCACAGACCGGGTCGCGGGGGCGTTGACCCCCGGAACTCTCTCCAGGTAAACTCCAGGTAATGCCCAATAAATTAACTAAGAGAGTTTTGCTTGCTGAAGTTTCCAAATGTTTTGATCCACTAGGTTTAGTGTCACCCCTTACTATAAGAGGGAAATTATTAATTCAGGAAGCATGGAAACTTAAATGTGCTTGGGATGAAATTCTACCTGAGGAATTCATTAACAGGTGGGATGAATTAATTGGTGATTATGAAAAAATTCCAATGTTGGAGTTCCCACGCCAGGTGGCCAATCCAGATGGGAAAAATGTACTCCACATTTTTTGTGATGCTTCAAATTGGCATATGGAGCAGTTGCTTATCTTCAATGTAATAGTGTTATTTCTCTTGTTATGTCTAAGGCTAAAGTGTCACCAATTAAATCACGTACCTTACCTCAATTGGAATTAACAGCCATTTATGTAGGTGTCAAATTAGCTAATTATATAAGAAATAAGTTGCAGGAGATAAATATTAGTGACACTGTAATTTGGTTTGATAATGAGGTATCCTTACAATGGATTCGTAATGGAAACAGTAAAATTGTGTACGTACAAAACAGAGTCGCTGAAATTAATCAGACGCAAGAGAAGTATAATAAATTAGACACATGTGCAACTCTTGGGTATCTTTATTGAGGAAACGTTTTGCCACACAGTGGCTTCATCAGTCCATACGTAGGAGAAACTTGAAGAACAGGAGGAGAATGAGGTAATCAGTCCCTCAACCTTGAGTCGATGTGTTCAGTCCATCAATCTTGAGTAGAATACGGCATGTGAGCGGAGAAGCAGCTTATAAACCGTATGGCAGGAGAGGTGCAGCAGTCATAGGTGGTGTCACATTTGTTCAATGTGGAAGTAGGTCGTGCCCAAGAATTAGGCAAGCGAAGAATTCCTAAGTATTAAGATCCCAAGAAGTTGCAGTGTCTGACAGGGTTTGTAGATGAATGGTTCAGAGAACCGACATGTTGATAAATTAGACACATGTGCAACTCTTGGGTATTTTTACTGAGGAAACGTTTCGCCACACAGAATTAATTTGGAAGAATTCCGTGCAGTGTTAGTGGAGGCAGAAAATCGTATAAATAATATGCCTCTCTCGTACATGAGTGATACACCTGATGCAGATGTATTAACACCTTCTCACCTAATATGTGGAAGGAAATTGGAAGCTGCCCCTGTCTATAGAGATAATCCGGAAGAAAGTGATGAAGATTACAATGATGCGGCAGTGTTGTATGATAAATTTAAAATGTTAAATAAAGTAATTGATCATTGGTCTAACGTGTGGCGTAAAGAATATCTTCTTACACTATGTGAACACTTTTATGGTGTGACAGAGGCAGTAAATCGACAGACCATTCAACCAGGTGACATTGTGTTAATTGACACTGAACAACATCGAACATTGTGGCCTCTGGGCAAAGTATTGACATAGTACCCAGATGCACAAGGTGTTGTCAGGAATGTCAAAGTGTTGTGTCGTGGCCAGGAAAGTTTACGCACAATTAATAAATTGATTCCCTTGGAGTTAGATGTTCAATCAAACGTAAATGAAAATCTGAGGGAAAGTGACACGAGTGATATGGAAGATAACGCTGACCAAGTGATGCCGGAAAATGAAATCGTAGTAAGACCTACTAGGAGAACAGCCACTCAAGCCAGAACCGGCTGGAATCGTCTCCTAAAGGAAGGAGTAATTTGAGTCGTTTAGCAACGAACTCCGGCCGGCCGCAGTGTGGAAAATACTGTATATATTTTCCGGAAATACGGTAAGTTATAGGTAAATAGATGGCCTATACTGTATTTAATAATATTTGTCATAGAAAACGGAAAGCCTGAGTCTGGGCAGGAGACTCGCCATCTTGATTTTGAATTTTGTACAAACGTTGGTGTAATGGGAAGAATTTTTCGTGCTCTAGAGGTTAAAATTGTGTTGACACCTCTCAAATAGGAGGCGAAATTGGTGGATGTGCATTCCTACATAACTTGAGATATCAGACGACTGGACAAGACAGCTCCAGGAACCTCAGATAAGCTCTCTAGATTTGTGTGTAATTCTGGCCAGCATTATTTTCACAGATTTAGTTAGAGTGAGGTTTTCTGAGTATGATACACATTAATCTCCAGTCAAATTGGTGAGTGATATTAAGATATATTTTCCTTCTGTTATATAAATGTGTATTTATATATAATCATTTTTTAATTTTAATATACAGTCCACAAATTTATATATTTACCAGCATTCCTGGTGATGTATTTTTCATTTGTAATTAATAGGTCCAGAGCAACTTGTGGATATGACAGTGGTAGGTATCGAAGGGGGACATTTTTTGCGACCTAGGTGTCCCAAATTCCTACTTGTCTAATTGATAAATAATAATTATCTTTGTTATTTACTGGTATGTACATTATGAGTTACATCCAGATAAATGCAATTTTCCACAAAACTAACAAAATCAGATGAACCCTCCTCACACCTACTGAAACCGCGAAGAGACTCGATGTTTTCTTCACCATAGGAAAAAATCTAGCGAACAAAATACCAAGCACAAACACCCGCCCATCAGACTACCTCATAGGTACGTATCCAAATACGCTATTCCTAGCTCCAACCAACCCCATAGAAGTTATGCTCATCATAAACACCCATAAAAACAAGGCAGGAGACAAACAACTTGCCTGCTTTTATGTACAAAAAAGCTTCTCAAGTATTGTCACCCATTATTGCACTGCTCTTTAACAAATCCATTGAATCATCTACCTTCCCAACATTCCTCAAAATAGCGAGGGTCACTCCGATCCACAAAGGAGGTGACCAAACTGACTTGAATAACTATAGACCAATATCTAACTTACCACTACTCTCTAAAATCTTTGAAAAATGAATTCAAAGACGGATCTTTTCCTACCTCGTCTCACACAATATATTAAACCCTTGTCAGTTTGGATTCAGGAATAATAAAAGCACAAATGATGCTATCATACACATGCTAGAACTCATACACAAATAATCCGCACATAAAAGAGAAGCTTACGACGACGTTTCGGTCCGACTTGGACCATTGACAGAGTCAATGGTATTGTGCCTTTTTGTTATTTATTTGCTAGAACTCATATATACCGCACTCGAAAAGAAAATAGTCCCACTGGGCATTTTCATTGATTAACGTAAAGCTTTCGAAACAGTCGACCATGAACTGCTGTACTCCACATTAACGCACTTTGGTATCAGAGGCCACTCCCTCAACTACCTAAAATCATACCTTAGTAACAGAATTCAATTTGTATGCAAATGATGCAAACTCTTCCACCCAACCAATCACAGTAGGAGTCCCACAAGGAAGTGTCCTTGGACCACTCCTCTTTCTCATCTAAATCAATGATCTACCGAATGCATCACAGCTACTCAAATCCATATTTGCAGATGACACTACATATGTCTTTTCCCACCCAAACACAGCCATACTAGCAAATACAGTCAATGCCGAATTGCAGAAAATATCTGCCTGGATGATGACTAACAAACTTGCCCTGAATACTGATAAAACCTATTTCATTCAGTTTGGAAACAAAGCTGCAAATGATCCAATTAACGTAATGCTAAATGGATCCCTGAAAGCTGGCTGCCTTGGATCAAAATCTAGCGCAAGCTGAACTCCAAGGTATTGGTCCAGTGTGGTGAGTTTGGTATAGCACTGCATACCTTGTTCTAAGGTTCGTAGGTTTGAGTCTCCTTCAGCCAGAGATCAGTGTTTGTGTATATTTCGCCTACTCTCGCGAATTCCTTGCATATATATATATATATATATATATATATATATATATATATATATATATATATATATATATATATATATATAATATATATATTATAATATATATATATTATATATATAATATATATTATATATTATATTATATATATATATATATATATATATATATATATATATATATATATATATGTCGTGCGAATAGGCAGAACTTGCCATCTTGGCTTAAATAGCAATGCTCATCTTAAGAGAGATAAGATAAGATTTCGTTCGGATTTTTAACCCCGGAGGGTTAGCCACCCAGGATAACCCAAGAAAGTCAGTGCGTCATCGAGGACTGTCTAACTTATTTCCATTGGGGTCCTTAATCTTGTCCCCCAGGATGCGACCCACACCAGTCGACTAACACCCGGGTACCTATTTGCTGCTAGGTGAACAGGACAACAGGTGTAAGGAAACGTGTCGAAATGTTTCCACCCGCCGGGAATCGAACCCGGGCCCTCCGTGTGTGAAGCAGGAGCTTTAGCCACCAGGCCACCGGGCCACCGTATAAGACAAGCGAAAATTTGTGCATGCAATAATTTCGCAAAAATCATTCTGAACCTAACGAAAAAAATATATTTCGCTTTGTTTGTTTAGTATTAAATTATTGTAAACAAATCTTAAATATATTTAGTTGGGTTAGGCTAAAATAAATTGCTCTTGTTATAATAAGGTTAGGTAAGTTTTCTAAGATTCTTTTGATGCAAAATTATAAATTTTTACATCAACATTAATGCCGGGTCACCATATGGAGAAGACCCGGGCCGGAAGTACCAGCGAACCTCTAATGAATGAGTAACATTAATGAAAAAAATATATCTTTAAACGTATAAGAGAAAATTTTAGAAAGGACGTAATTTTAAATGAGTTCTTGCTAATTGACCAGTTTTACATATTCGGCACAACATATATATATTATATATATATATATATATATATATATATATATATATATATATATATATATATATATATATATATTTAACAAGTCGGCCATCTCCCACCTAGGCAGGGTGACCCAAAAAGAAAATACTTTCATCTTCATTCAACACTTTCACCTCACTAATACATAATCACTGTTTTTGCAGAGGTGCCCAGATGCAACAGTTTGGAAGCATATATAAAGATATATAACTTATCCCTCCAAACTGCCACTATCCAAAACCCCTCCTTTAAAGTGCAGGCATTGTACTTCCCATTTCCTGTACTCAAGCCTGGCTATATAAAAATAACCGGTTTTCCTGAATCCCTTCACTAAATATTACATTGCTCACACTCCAACAGCTCGTCAGGTCCCAAATACCATTTGTCTCCATTCACTCCTATCTACCACGCTCACACATGCTTGCTGGAAGTCCAAGCCCTTCGCCCACAAAACCTCCTTTACCCCCTCCCTCCAATTTTTTTGAGGATGACCCCTACCCTGCCTTCTGCTCTCCATATCATTCTACTTTGATCCATTCTCTCTAAATGACCAAACCACCTCAACAACCCCTCATCAGCCCTCTGACTAATGCTTTTATTAACTCCACACCTTCTCCTAATTTCCACACTCCGAATTCTCTGCATAATATTTACACCATACATTGCCCTCAGACAGGACATCTCCACCGCCTCCTCACTGCAGTATTTACAACCCAAGCTTCACACCCACATAAGAGTGTTGGTACCACTATACTTTCATACATTCCCTTCTTTGCCTCCATAGATAATGTTTTTTGTCTCCACATATACCTTAATGCACCACTCACCTTTTTTCCTTCATCAATTCTATGGTTAACCTCCTCCTTCATACATCCATCCGCTGACACGTCAACTCCCAAATATCTGAAAACATTCACTTCTTCCATACTCTTCCTCTCCAACCTGATATCCAATTATTCTCTATCTAAATCATTTAATACCCTCATCTTACTCTTTTCTATGTTCACTTTCAACTTTCTACCTTTACACACTCTCCCAAACTCATTCACTAACCTTTGCAGCTTTTCTTTAGAATCTCCCATAAGCACAGTATCATCAGCAAAAAGTAGCCGTGTCAATTCCCATTTTGTATTTGATTCCCCATAATTTAATCTTACCCCTCTCCCCAACACCCTAGCATTTATTTTTTTACAACCCCATCTATAAATATATTAAACAACCATTGTGACATTACACCAACTTTGTGCCTGCGTAATTTCGTAAGTTTTCCATCAAATTTTGTATTTTTTTTTTTTTGTTCATTACCTTCAAAAAAAGATTCTCTACCATGGAAAACATACAAAATTACGCAGGTGCAAAGTTGGTGTAATGTCACCATGGTTGTTTAATATATTTATAGATGGGGTTGTACCTGAAATGTTATAAATGGTGCAAAGGTGACTTTAAAACAATATCAATGATGGTTGACACAAACTCAGTACCATTATAGTATGCTCCTCATTTAGCAATGAATTCATTTAACGATGTGGTCTCAGGAACAGAACTCCATCGTTAAGTGAGGAGAGGCTGTATTAGCTATTTCTCTAGGATGCCTTCCGTTTTATTGATTGAACCAAGAAACCGCCAATTCACCCACTAAAACTAAAAAGTGCACAGAATTAGGTGAGTTGGCCAAATTCCAATTTAAAAAGTCCAAAATAAACACTAGGCATTACAACCACTAAAGCAACATTTTCTATGTTTGTTAATCACATCCCCAGGCCCTCCATTTTAAATTCATCACCACATATAAAACAAAGTTTTACCCTATTTCTTGGATAATAAAATATAACTAGGAATGGTTAGTCGTGGCTGAGGGGAGGGCATCCCGATAATTGAAGGACCTAGTAAAAACCTATAAATTTAGCATACTGGGGCTGATAAGGGGGACTCATACCCGCCTTAGGAACATCGTCAACAACCAAATATTTTCGCTATTTTGAGCTCAATTTCAAGTTACTTTCAGTTCTGAAACCAACTGAAATCATCTTTATTTCAGAAGTACATAAGTCATCCATTCTATCAAATAATTCCAAGAAACAGCCAATGAAACTATAAAAACTGTCCTAGAAAATACCTCGAAGTCGCTATTCCAAACACAAGATCATGCACTGCATGGGGCAAGATTTTCTTTATATAGTGTGCACTCATTGCACAGACCTATTATGTCTAGGCCAAAATTTACCAATTACAGCATATTTGAGGGTGCTGTGCTTAAAACAAATATCCAGGTGAGTGATGCTGGTGTCAGTGTTATTGCACAGAAAGGATACCCCACAATTTTAACACTGAAATGAGCAGATTGTGACCTGCACATTTCAGTATTACTATTACTATGCTCATCAAAAAGTGCTTAACTTGAAGGGATCATGTAGTAGTTGGGGGATGGCAGGCAGTCATGGAAAGGGAGAATACTTCCAATTCCCTGATCAAGAGCCATTCACTAGACAGATTAAAATCCATCCAGCCTTTCATTGAAGTAATGTACACAAGCTTTGAAAGTTTGATGCTAATCAGAGAAGGTATTCTCAAAGTATAGCATGCAAACCAATATCTCATTTTGGTCTATAAAACTGGCAAAGTAGCACCTACACAGCCAAATAGCAATCTGAACCTACTGAACATGATACACCAGTATTATCATAATAAAATTAAGTGCTAAGCCCTTAAGGGTCACATAGTATTGTGATACTAACACTGAAAATTTGAAGTGGGCCAGAAGAGGCATTCCCAAGTTGTTGCACAGAAATCTTGGAACAAAAAAGAATTCTGACATCCACTGTAAGTATCCCTATAGGAGGCTATCTAATAAGGAATATATTGTGAGTTGCTTATTATGTCATGCTCCATTGTGCCTTCAAAAGGATGGAGCATCTTGAAGCCGATTAGTTATTTTCTTATATTTATGTGAAGTGCTCAACCACTAAGGGTTATTCAGCTCAAGGCGTGTTGAAAGCTCGATCCTCAGTCTGCTAAAAGTGCTACAGATACACACTGGTATCTGAAAAATTAAATTAAATTGGCTGAAAAACTTCTACTACTGACCATTGCAGATAAATATGGATTGTCTATGCTATTTTTCATTCATGTGTATGTGCAGAACTGATATAATATCTAAGAGCTTTCAGGTTTAAATAATATAAAATTTAAGGAAAATCACTCCACTTCATTTAGCATTTTCATACATACATTAATTTTTTTTGTCAGTGATGTACTAAAGGCTATGTAAAAAAAACAAAATTAATCATATTTTTATTTGAGACAATCTAATAGAAAATTAAATGCCTCCAATAGAAAAGTATAAATGTCACTCAAATAAACATACAAAAAATATACATTATTTAAAAAAATAACTTACTGTAATCTGTAATACAGTACAATACTGTACTACATTTTGATTACAACCATGTATATCAGCGTAAGGACCCTGGAGGCCCATTTAAAGCACATGTCTCATCCACTCGCCTCTCTAGCCCTAGCAAAGACTACTGCATGTCCCAGTGCCAAGCCTCTAAATCACCAAACTCCAGTTGACATTTGAAACATATCAGCTGAGGAAATTGGAGGAAACTAGGCCACTCAGGGCCCTTAAATAGTAATGCATTTTCTAATTAAAATGCAGTATTCTAGTACAGTATTGTGGTCTGCTGGAAATGAGCCATCAGGACCATAGCAAGAGAAGAAAAATATGTAGAATGGTGAAGAAATAACAGTGGGAATATTGTGCAGGCATTAGCCCAGCCAGAAAGATCAATCAGTACTGCTGAAAAGCATGCTGACTTAATGAGTATGACAGGATCTCTTGAGCAAAGCTTGCACCAGAAAGAGGGCTGCCAATGATTGTTTGAGGGAATGGACCAACCCTGCCACTGCATGCACACCATGTAACAGAACAAGCACCAGCAAGCAAGCTCCCAGTATAATCACAAGTGAAGGACTTTCTTCTCTCTTATCCTCAAACCCAGGTGGATGACCCATCAATGACAGGGCCCAAATTGATCTAACCAAGGTAACATGTTGCCCCACCAGACCACATAGAAGAGGAAACTTTGAAACTTTATATTGTACTGGGAGAAGTACCTTATTGAGGATGAGTCCAGCTGTGTGGGGAGAGGCACTTGGTCACATATCTTTCAGGACCAGATCTTGCCAGTTCAAATGCACTGAGGAAGATGTTACCTCACCAAGGGACAGGCATGATGTCCTCAGGTAGGTCCATTGACTAGGGAAGTCCTCCTACTACATAACATACATGTATTTTCAAGTAATACCTCTGGTTGGATTGGTGGAATACAGCCAGTTCATTGAAAATAAATAAAAACTGGTTGGGGTAGCAGCCAATTGCTTCCCCAGTCAGAATAGATATAACCTTCAATAATCCTATAGATGAAGGATGACTGTATGCAGACTCTGATAAAATCCATAAAGCTGGCATGGCACTGGATAAAGGAAGAACTACCAGAAAATTGTCTCATATGAAGATAGAATCAACTATTATGATTGGGGTTTGGATCTTTGCTTGGTTCTCAGCTGAAGACAGACATAACTAGCAAATTAATATAGTGAGGAGTGGTGAAAGGGACCCAATACTGAGCATAAGATGAATTATAGACACTGCTGGGGCCAGAGAGGTAATTACTAAATAAGGCATGACTTGTTCCAGGTGGACCCTCCAGGGCTTCAATGACAGAAAAACAATTATAAATATGAATGATAAATACTGCTGCAAGAGATTTTTTAACTGCCCAATGAATATTATGCAAAATAAGGTGGCAAAACAATTTAAATGAAAATTCTAGCAAAAAGTTATGCTGCACATTCTGTATATGAAGATAACAAAATTCAAAATATAATAAATTAAAAGGCAACTTTTAATCATTTCACATATTTGTCATCATTACTGCTTTCAATGCAGATACAGAACTGTACTTGTCTTCAACACAAAATAAAAAAGATTAAATCTAATAACCGAACTAAATATCCTTCAAAAAGGATAAACATTTCTGGAATATACATATATTTCATGGATGAAAGGCCAAATTACTCATACACTGGGAAATAAACTAGCATACAAAGAAAGAGATAAGGTAAAACCCCCAAATTCATAGTAGTTAGGTTTCTAGAGGTCCCATGTACTCTGAACCTGCAAAATACTTTTTGTTGAAGAGGTCATATCTCTAAATGTCAATTTTTTTTTTTCAACAAGTCGGCCGTCTCCCACTGAGGCAAGGTGACCCAAAAGAAAGAAAGTCCCCAAAAAGAAAAGACTTTCATCATCATTCAACGCTTTCACCTCACTCACACATAATCACTGTCTTTGTAGAGGCACCCAGATACAACAGTTTAGAAGCATATATAAAGATATATAACATGTTAGTCTCCATTCACTCCTATCTAACACGCTCACGCAAGCTTGCTGGAAGTCCAGGCCCCTCGCCCACAAAACCTCCTTTACCTCCTCAGTCCAACCTTATCGAGGACGACCCCTACCCCGCCTTCCTTCCCCTACAGATTTATACACTCTCCATGTCATTCTACTTTGATCCATTCTCTCGAAATGACCAAACCACCTCAACAACCCCTCTTCAGCCCTCTGACTAATACTTTTATTAACTCCACACCTTCTCCTAATTCCCACATTCCAAATTCTCTGCATAATATTTACACCATACATTGCCCTTAGACAGGACATCTCCACTCCTCCAACTGCCTCCTCGCAGCAGCATTTACAACCCAAGCTTCAGACCCATATAAGTGTTGGTACCACTATACTTTCATACATTCCCTTCTTTGCCTTCATAGATAACGTTTTTTGTCTCCACATATACCTCAATGCACCACTCGCCATTTTTCCTTCATCAATTCTATGGTTAACTTCATCCTTCATAAACCCATCCACTGACTCGTCAACTCCCAAATATTATCTAAAAACATTCATTTCTTCCCTCTCTCCAATGTGATATCCAATTTTTCTTTATGAAAATCATTTGATACCCTCATCACTTTACTCTTATCGATGTTCACTCTCAACTTTCTACCTTTACACACCCTTTATTAAGTACTCACTGAAACTCACTTATACTGTTTAATGGGTCTACCATGTCATCTCTCTTAAATTGTAACATGTGTACCATCTTCCACTTGCCTGCATTTCTTTTACCAATACTGAATATTTTTCATCAGATACAACCTCATTTAGTTTAGTTTCAGTTTAACGGTACGTATATCAGGTTTCTACTTGTGAATAATGTTTAACTCTAGTATTTTTTAAATTAGTACATAATGAATATAAAAATCTCACCGTTTCCCTTGTCAGTATTTTAGTCAATATACAAACTATTTTGTGCTTGTTTATTTGAGAAACCATTTGATAGGTTATGACCCTGTAACTCTGTAAAAAAAAATTCTTACTGACTTCTAACCTCATTTAACCCCTTAGCAGTGTTTAGAAAAATGCATTTAATTTTACCCTGTCCTTTTTCATAGGTCTAGTCTATGTCAATAGGCTTCCATTTTTTTTTTTACTACATTTCTTTAGCAATTTTTTCTTTGGCTTAACCTGTGTGACTGTTATTTTCAGTGGCTGTTTTTTTTTATCTTTTTCATATTTTCAAATTCTCCCATATGATCTTGAATATTAAAATTCTTTAGGCACTTTATCATCTCTTAACGTTATTTTTTTCCCCCTCTGTCTCTTTCTAATCTTCATTTGGTTTCTTTTTCAGCACAACTTACAACAGTACCAATCTTTTCTCTATTTAGACCTTCTCCTCAATAGCTTAGAAGAGACAGACTTCAGTAAAATCATTGGATATTTGAAGTACTGTATATACTGGTGTAAAAGTCAACTTTTTGAGCCTAGTATAAATATTGCTATTACAGTGAACCCTCGACCAACGATGGCATCGTATAATGTTAAATCCGCCTAGCGATACATTTTAACGCAAAATTTTGCCTCGACTAGCGCTAAAAAACTCGACCAACGCGATTCGTTCCATTTGAGACGCATCCAGTTGTGGCCTGAGCGCGCCTCACTTGTCCTGTGGGTGCCAGTGTTTACAAGCCAGCCAGCCACCGCGGTCCCATCCAAACATACAATCGGAACATTTCATGTTATCACAGCGTTTTTAGTGATTGCACCTGCAAAATAAGTCACCATGGGCCCCAAGAAAGCTTCTAGTGCCAATCCTACAGCAAAAAGGGTGAGAACTACTATGGATATGAAGAAAGAGATCATTGCTAAGTATGAAAGTGGAGTGCGTGTCTCCGAGCTGGCTAGGTTGTACACAAAACCCCAATCAACCATCGCTACTATTGTGGCCAAGAAAACGGCAATCAAGGAAGCTGTTCTTGCCAGAGGTGCAACTATGTTTTCGAAACTGAGAACGCAAGTGATAGAAGATGTTGAGAGACTGTTATTGGTGTGGATAAATGAAAAACAGATAGCAGGAGATAGCATCTCTCAAGCGATCATATGGGAAAGGCTAGGAAGTTGCATGACGATTTAATTAGAAAAATGCCTGCAACTAGTGGTGATGTGAGCGAATTTAAGGCCAGCAAAGGTTGGTTTGAGAGATTTAAGAATCGTAGTGGCATACATAGTGTGATAAGGCATGGTGAGGCTGCCAGTTTGGACCAAAAAGCAGCTGAAAAATATGTGCAGGAATTCAAGGAGTACATAGACAGTGAAGAAATGAAACCTGAACAAGTGTTTAATTGTGACGAAACAGGCCTGTTTTGGAAGAAAATGCCAAGCAGGACCTACATTACTCAGGAGGAAAAGGCACTCCCAGGACATAAGCCTATGAAAGACAGGCTTACTCTGTTGATGTGTGCTAATGCTAGTGGTGATTGCAAAGTGAAGCCTTTATTGGTGTATTACTCTGAAACTCCCAGTGTGTTCAGGAAAAACAATGTCCTCAAGGCTAATTTGTGTGTGCTGTCCTTGGGGTTGGAGGTTAGTGGGGAGGATGTGGAAGAGTTGGTGGAGGAGGACAATGATGAACTAACCACTGATGAGCTGCTAGATCATCTTCAACAGCAAGAGGCCAGACCTGAGGAAACTGCTCCGGAGGAGGGGATAGAGAAATTGAGGAAGTTGCCTACTTCAAAGATTAAGGAAATGTGTGCAATGTGGCTTAAGGTGCAAACCTTTTTTGATGAAAATCACCCTGACACAGCTACTGCAAGCCGTGTTGGCAACCTGTACACTGACAATGTTGTGAAACACTTTAGAAATGTCATAAAGGAACGGGAGGTACAGGCCTCTATGGACAGATATGTTGTGCGACAGAGGTCCAGCGACTCTCAAGCTGGTCCTAGTGGCATTAAAAGAAGGGAAGTAACCCCGAGAAAAGGACTTGACACCTCAAGTCCTAATGGAAGGGGATTCCCCTTCTAAACACTAACACCATCCACACTCTCCCCTCCTCCCATCCCATCAATCATCACCAGATCTTCAATAAAGGTAAGTGTCATGTAATTGTACACGTCTTCTTCAGTTTGTGTGTATTAAAATTAATATTTCATGTGGTAAAAATTTTTTTTTTCAATACTTTGGGGTGTCAGGAACGGATTCATTTGATTTCCATTATTTCTTAAGGGGAAAATTAACTCGACTAACGATAATTTCGACTAACGATGAGCTCTCAGGAACGGATTAATATTGTTGATCGAGGGTCCACTGTATATGGCAGAAGTGAAAATAAGACAGCAGCACATTATCAAAGGAGGGAAGTGACACCATTACCCTACTGGTGCTATCATGCTGTTACCAAAACTTGTACGCACAGTTGCAAGTTTTATTTGTTACTTCTTACCTGTTTTATTTTTGTTGCCCAGACATAATTTTAATAAAAAGAATGTTACATTTTATTAAAAATAATACCTAAACAACAAAAAATAGAAAAATTAAAACTGGAGAAAATAAGATGCACTGCTTCCTCCTAATAATAATGGTGCATGACAGTCCACTCAGAGCCTCTGAACTTGAGTCTGATGGATGTGATGTTGCTATTTTTTGGGTGGGGAAGGGAAGGAGGGAAAAGTTTGACCTATCCAGCAAATATAGACAAAACCTGAATTAACACCTCAAAATTTTAGGGGTTGATTTATATGCTGGGTTAATTTGTATGCCAGCGCATATATGGTATGTCAATTTGGTACACCATGAACATGGATGTTTGAATATACAAAAAACAGTTGTATATATAACAGGTAAAATTTCATCACAGTACTGCATGTACATAAAAAAGAAGTGTAATAATATACATCACTAACATTCATAACAGCATCCTGAGAAGCAAACTTAAAGAATTTAAGCACTGTCATATGGGCAGTAGAAAATTATTGATACCAGTAAGAGTGGTGACTAGATCTGTTTCTTTAGGAATTAGCTCAGTTATCAATTATAGAAAGCCAATGTTCATAACCTTACTTATAAGGAAACAATTTTTCTTATATCTAATTACATAAAGCTGCAGAACCTACTTCAGCCTTTTTTTCTACCTACTATTGTGCTACATACACTACAATTTAGGATTGAGGATCCTCAACTCGCAAAAGCTATTTCATTCTCTCATGCAAAATGCCATATGACAGGACAAATATTAAAATACAAGCCACTAGTATATATCAGCAACCTTTCCCTCAGTTGTGGATTGTGGAGGACTCTAAACCTAGCATTTCTGGAACTGCTAGCCATTACATGGCTATGCAATGGCTAGCCATGCTAGTCATGTAATGCTAGCCATTACATGGCTAGCAGTGCTTTTGGCACTGTTAACTCTCATAAAATGTTTCAATAGTTTGAACACTGAGCAGCAACTATTTTTTTCTTACATTGGCAACAATACGTATCTTAGTATTTGTCTTTGAATCAACCTTCAATTCTTGACTTAATTTTGATATCATGACTCCACTGCCATGCTACTTTTGGATTAGCCACAGTGCCAGCAAAAAGGAGTTTCACATCACTAGAATGTAACAAGAACTTGGAATGCTCTGGACATGACAGGTTCAAATTATCCGATTCCATCACTACATCTAGCTCATAAAATGTTGAACAAAAATTTGCAGCTAGCAAAACAATGCCTGATTTGTATTTATGTATGACTGTGAAAAGACATGGAGTGTGGCTTGGATATGCAATATCTATTCTAGGCTTAATGCCCAGAAGTGGACTAATAAGAAAATCAATCATTTGTGCATTGGAATTGAAGTTTGTGTTCTTCATAAAAAAATTAAATTCTGGGATAAGGTTACCAAAAAAGAGGAACTTCAAAAAATCAGCATTCTGATTGCGATTTCTAATATTACAAATGCATAGTTTAAGTTCAACACTATCATCTTGACAAGTACTATAAACTGAATACATGCTCATGCGTTCGTAGGATATCAAACGCAGTGCTGCCGTCTTGGATCCTGCCTCTAATGTTAGGAAAAACAAATCTCTGTTGTCACTTTCATTTTGTACACTTTGTACAACAATGTCCAACTTATATCGAATCAATTCTACTGATACACGTGTCTCACGAACCTTTCTTAACTTAGCAGCTCTAAGAGGCCTACAATTTCCAAACCCAACACCTCCCCCTTTGCGGTGTTGCTTTAATATCTGGTTGTTTAAGACTCCAAGTCCAAAGTCTGCAAGAACCATGTGAACTTGACCAGGTTCTACTGATGCTTCAAAATTTTTGCAAATGCATAAATTTGGATGTAGGAGGGGAATATCATTACAAGTCCTTGATGATGATAAGCTGGTTAAAAATCCACCAGGAGTCACATATCTTTTAGCAAAACTTTTGTCAGCTACTTTACTCGTTTCACCAATTAATTGTAGAAGCATGTTATGTAAATCAATCATACTTCCTAAACGTCTCTCATTATCCCTTAAAATTCTTATCTGAACATCCCCCAAAATATCTTGTACATCTTTTGGAATAATCATAAACAAAAATGGATTAAAGGTTTCAACATGTGCTTCAGGACTTAATTGAATAAACTTGCCATATGTGTTACCATGATCCGAAAAAAGAATAGTTATGGTATTTTTTAATCTTGCAGCAAATTTCAAATACTTGGCAAGAGGATCATCCAAGGTTTGTACCCGTAATCCAGTTTCATCATGAGCAACATCAGTGATAGTTAGAGTTAAGAAAGGCTGGCCAGAATTTTGGATGGATGCTTGATACAGCTGAAGATAATCTAACACATACTCATGATGATGTCGGCCATTAAAGCACACCGCTGGCAAGTTATGAAAAGGATCTTTTTTACCGTTCGATTGAAGAATATCACAGCTAGCTAGTGTTACATCAATATCATCAATACTTGCATGTTTAAGTGCTTTTTTAAAATTTTCCCACAAAGCTTGGCCATAGAGTGTGTCATTAATGACTTTCAGGTCTTTTATTAATCCCCATTCCCAGTTCCAACATAAATCTTCAAGCCAGAGTGTCCGATATCCCTTCTTCTTAAAAAGACCAAACAGCTGTGAAACTGGTAAAGGGTATCTAGGAACATCATATGTACCAAAAGGAATCTCTGTAACATTTACATAACCTGAGAAAAGACCCTGAAGGCTTTCATAGGTTCTTTGTTTCAATGCCTGAAAGAACTGAAAATCAAACACTGCAGGATTAACTTCCTCATATAAATCTTCAAAAAATCTAACTGTCCTTGGTAATGACCTGTAAAAGTGAGCTCGAGATAAAGAATCTATCATCACAAAATTAATATTTACATTATTATTTTTTGCCTTATATGTTTGCACAATATTCGTAAATTTTCTAGGATAAAGAAACAGTTGGGTGTATGACTCTAAATTTTCATGGGCATAGTCTTCATCATACTGAGGTTGTCCAAAGTCTTCCACCAGATCAGAAGTGTTGAAACATTTTATGAAAACAAAACCAAAGTGCCCTTCTTGCTGAAAGTGAGATGTAAGTGCTCTTTTTAAGTTACTTGGTTTGATTTGCTGCCATTTAATTTCTGCTACCTCATTATTAAAAACACCAATATAATGGTTTAAATTTCTACACTGCAGAGGCGATCTGCATGATATACTCCCAGATTCCTGAAATGAAATAAACATTATTTGCATCAGTATTTACTCATTTTAAAATCTTAAGAAATATTAAACCAAATTTAAAATCATAACTTAAATTATGGTTACAAACATACTTACCCAAAACATGAAATTTCATTTGTGAGCTAGTACTACAATCACATACAATTTTAAATTTATAAATGTAAATAGCTCTAAAACTAAGTCCATTTCACAAGAAACTTGTTTTTGCCCAAAATATAATAATGAGCAAAAAGCACATAAAAGCAGACAGGAAAGAAGTTATGGAAAAAAACAGCAAGCTGATAAAATATAAGTAATTTTTAAGAGAAATAATGTAACCATGGTAGACAGAATGATATACAGTAGTGTATTTCCACCATGGCACCGAGTGGAAAGGAAATTTGCTTCCATAATTTGAAGGCAATTCTCATAAACATGAAACTGGGTTTCCAGTTTAGGCAAACAGCAACAGCCTAGTCAGCCTACAAGCCAACATAACTATCACATTCTGACTTATCTGGCTCCTTCTGAAGAAATGTGTCAAGTTTTTTCCTGAAGTTATTAATTGTGGTAATAACCTGATATAAATAACAAAAAAAAGGCACAATACCGTGACTGGAACGATACACAAATAACCGGCACACAGAAGAGAGGAGCTTCGACGATGTTTCGGTCCGACTTGGACCATTTACAAAGTCACACTAACGAGAAGTGGAGCAGGACGGGTATATATAGGCAGGAAGAGGTAGTGGTGGTGGTGGTGGCTAGTAGTAGTAGTAGTGGTAGTGATATATACTGTGGCTTACATGCTAACACTATATTATCTAATTGTGATTACAATGCCACCTACAGTATTTTTCACTGAATTTATAATGTACCTATCACTTTAATAATCTATGGCACTAACTGTCCATGGGCAACTATGAAAATGCTCACCTATGTTCTGTACTCTACGTATATACATCTTTTCTTTTTTTTCAACACACCAGCCGCATCCCATTAAGGTGGGGTGGCCCAAAAAGAAAAACGAAGTTTCTCCTTTTCTTCTTACTTCTTTCAACAAACTGGCCATATCCCACCGAGGCAGGGTGGCCCAAAAAGAAAAACGGGTTACTAGACCCATGCTCCCGGCATTTTAGTTGACTCTTACGACACCCATGGCTTACGGAGGAAGAATTCTGTTCCACTTCCCCATGGAGATAGGTGAAAATAAACAAGAACAAGAACTAGTAAGAAAAATAGAAGAAAACCCAGAAGGGTCTGTACATATATATGCTTGTACATGCATACGTAGTGTGACCTTAATGTAAGTAGAAGTACCAAGACCTACCTGAAATCTTGCATGTTTATGAGACAAGAAAGACACCAGCAATCCTATCATCATGTAAAACAATTACAGGCTTTCCTTTTACACTCGCTTGGAAGGATTGTAGTATGTACCTCCCTGGGCAGTTGCTGTCTACTAACCTGATGCCGAGGGAGGGAGAGGGGGAGGGGGAGGGAGAGGGGGAGGGAGAGGGAGAGGAAGGAGGGGGAGGGGGAGGGAGAGAAGAGGGGGAGGGAGAGGAAGAGGGGAGGGAGAGGGGGAGAGAGGGGAGAGAGGGGAGGGAAGGGAGAGGGGGAGGGGAGGGAGAGGGAGGGGAGGGAGAGGGGGGGAGGGAGAGGGGGAGGAGGGGAGAGGGGAGAGGGGGAGGGGAGGGAGAGGGAGGGGGGAGGGGAGAGGGGGAGGGAGAGGGGGGGGGGGAGGGGGAGGGGGAGAGGGAGGGGGGAGGGGGGAGGGGGAGGGGAGAGGGGAGGGGGGAGGGGGAGGGGAGGGGAGAGGGGGGAGGGGGAGGGGGAGGGGGAGGGGAGAGGGGGAGGGGGAGAGGGAGGGGAGAGGGGGAGGGAGAGGGGAGGGGAGGGAGAGGGGGGGGAGGGGAGGAGGGGAGGGGGGGGGGAGGAGGGAGGGGGGAGGAGGGGAGGGGGGAGGGGGGAGGGGGGGTGGGGGTGAGGGGAGGGAGGGGGGGGGGAGGGGGGGGAGTGTGTGTGTACTCACCTAGTTGAGGTTGCAGGGGTCGAGTCCTAGCTCCTGGCTCCACCTCTTCACTGGTCGCTACTAGGTCCCTCTCCCTGAACCGTGAGCTTTATCATACCTCTGCTTAAAGCTATGTATGGATCCTGCCTCCACTACATCGCTTCCCAAACTATTCCACTTACTGACTACTCTGTGGCTGAAGAAATACTTCCTAACATCCCTGTGATTCATCTGTGTCCTCAACTTCCAACTGTGTCCCCTTGTTGCTGTGTCCCATCTCTGGAACATCCTGTCTCTGCCCACCTTGTCAATTCCTCTCAGTATTTTGTATGTTGTTATCATGTCCCCCATCTCTCCTGTCCTCCAGTGTCGTCAGATTGATTTCCCTTAACCTCTCCTCGTAGGACATACCTCTTAGCTCTGGAAGTAGTCTTGTTGCAAACCTTTGCACTTTCTCTAGTTTCTTTACGTGCTTGGCTAGGTGTGGGTTCCAAACTGGTGCCGCATACTCCAATATGGGCCTAACGTACACGGTGTACAGGGTCCTGAACGATTCCTCATTAAGATGTCGGAATGCTGTTCTGAGGTTTGCTAGGCGCCCATATGCTGCAACAGTTATTTGGTTGATGTGTGCTTCAGGAGATGTGCCTGGTTTATACTCACCCCAAGATCTTTTTCCTTGAGTGAGGTTTGTAGTCTCTGGCCCCCTAGTCTGTACTCCGTCTGCGGTCTTCTTTGCCCTTCCCCAATCTTCATGACTTTGCATTTGGGGGGGTTGAACTCCAGGAGCCAATTGCTGGACCAGGTCTGCAGCCTGTCCAGATCCCTTTGTAGTTCTGCCTGGTCTTCGATCGAATGAATTCTTCTCATCAACTTCACGTCATCTGCAAATAGGGACACTTTGAAGTCTATTCCTTCCGTCATGTCGTTCACAAATACCAGAAACAGCACTGGTCCTAGGACTGACCCCTGTGGGAACCCGCTGGTCACAGGTGCCCACCATGACACCTCGCCACATGCCATGACTCGCTGCTGTCTTCCTGACAAGTATTCCCTGATCCATTGTAGTGCCTTCCCTGTTATCCCTGCTTGGTCCTCCAGTTTTTGCACCAATCTCTTGTGTGGAACTGTGTCAAACGCCTTCTTGCAGTCCAAGAAAATGCAATCCACCCACCCCTCTCTCTCTTGTCTTACTGCTGTTACCATGTCATGGAACTCTAGTAGGTTTGTGACACAGGATTTCCCATACCTGAAACCATGTTGGCTGCTGTTGATGAGATCATTCCTTTCCAGGTGTTCCACCACTCTTCTCCTGATAATCTTCTCCATGACTTTGCATACTATACATGTCAGTGACACTGGTCTGTTGTTTAGTGCTTCATGTCTGTCTCCTTTTTAAAGATTGGGACTACATTTGCTGTCTTCCATGCCTCAGGCAATTTCCCCATTTTGATAGATGTATTGAATATTGTTGTTAGGGGTACACATAGCGCCTCTGCTCCCTCTCTCAGGACCCATGGAGAGATGTTATCCGGCCCCATTGCCTTTGAGGTATCTAGCTCACTCAGAAGCCTCTTCACTTCTTCCTCGGTTGTGTGTACTGTGTCCAGCACTTGGTGGTGTGCCCCACCTCTCCGTCTTTCTAGAGCCCCTTCTGTCTCCTCTGTGAACACTTCTTTAAATCTCTTGTTGAGTTCCTCACATACCTCACCATCATTTCTTGTTGTCTCTCCTCCTTCCTTCCTTAGCCTGATTACCTGGTCCTTGACTGTTGTTTTCCTCCTGATGTGGCTGTATAACAGCTTCGGGTCAGATTTGGCTTTCTCTGCTATGTCGTTTTCATATTGTCGTTGGGCCTCCCTTCTTATCTGTGCATATTCATTTCTGGCTCTACGACTACTCTCCTTATTCTCCTGCCCTTAGACAGGACAACTCCACTGCCTCCAGCCGCCTCCTCGCTGCAGCATTTGCAACCCAAGCTTCACACCCATGTAAGAGTATTGGTACCACTATACTTTTGTACATTCCCTTCCTTGCCTCCATGGATAACATTTTTTGTCTCCACAGATACCTCAATGCACCACTCACATTTTTTCCTTCATCAATTCTATGGTTAACCTCAACCTTCATAAACCCATCCACTGACAAGTCAACTCCCAAATACATATATGAAAACATTCACTTCTTCCATATTCCCTCTCTCCAATATGATATCCAATTTTTCTTTATCTAACTCATTTGATACCCTCATCACCTTGCTCTTATCTATGTTCACTTTCAACTTTCTACCTTTACACACCCTCCCAAACTTGTCCACTAACCTTTGCAACTTTTCTTTAGAATCTCCCATAAGCACAATATCATCAGCAAAAAGAAACTGTGTCAATTTCCATTTTGTATTTGATTCCCAATAATTTAATCCCACCCCTCTCCCCAGCACCCTAGCATTTACTTCTTTTACAACCCCATCTACAAATATATTAAACAACCATGGTGACATTACACACCCCTGTCTAAGACCTACTTTTACCAGGAAGTAGTCTCCCTCTCTTCAACACACCCTAACCTGAGCCTGGCTATCCTCATAAAAACTCTTTACAGCATTTAGTAACTTACTACCTATTCCATATAACGCAACTTCTGCAACATTGCTCCCCTATCCACTCTTTCATATACCTTTTCTAAATCCATAAGGGCAAAGAAAACTTCCCTACCTTTATCTAAATACTGTTCACATATATGCTTCAATGTAAACACTTGATCTACACATCCCCTACCCACTTTAAAACTTCCTTGCTCATCTGCAATCCTACATTCTGTTTTGCTTCTAATTCTTTCAATAATAACACTACTGTACACTTTTCCTGGTATTCTCAGTAAACTTATTCCCCTATAATTTTCACAACCTCCTTTGTCCCCCCCCCCCCTTTTTTTTTTCAACAAGTCGGCCGTCTCCCACCGAGGCAGGGTGACCCAAAAAAGAAAGTCCCCAAAAAGAAAATACTTTAATCATCATTCAACACTTTCACCTCACTCACACATAATCACTGTTTTTGCAGACATGCTCAGAACACAACAGTTTAGAAGCATATATGTATGAAGATACACAACATATCCCTCCAAACTGCTAATATCCTGAAACCCCTCCTTTAGAGTGCAGGCATTGTACTTCCCATTTCCAGGACTCAAGTCCGGCTATATAAAAATAACCGGTTTCCCTGAATCCCTTCACTAAATATTACCCTGCTCACACTCCAACAGATCGTCAGGTCCCAAATACCATTCGTCTCCATTCGCTCCTATCGAGCACGCTCATGCACCCCTGCTGGAAGTCCAAGCCCCTCGCCCATAAAACCTCCCTTACCCCTTCCTTCCAACCTTTTCGAGGACGACCCCTACCCCGTCTTCCTTCTCCTACCGATTTAAATGCTCTCCATGTCATTCTACTTTGATCCATTCACTCTAAATGACCAAACCAACTCAACAACCCCTCTTCAGCCCTCTCACTAATACTTTTATTAACTCCACACCTTCTCCTAATTTCCACACTCCGAATTTTCTGCCACATTGTTCCCCTATCCACTCTATCATATGCCTTTTCTAAATCCATAAATGCAATAAACACTTCCCTACCTTTATCTAAATACTGTTCACATATATGCTTCAATGTAAACACTTGATCTACACATCCCCTACCCACTTTGAAACCTCCTTGCTCATCTGCAATCCTACATTCTGTCTTACTTCTAATTCTTTCAATTATAACCCTACCGTACACTTTTCCTGGTATACTCAGTAAACTTATTCCTCTATAATTTTTACAATCTCTTTTGTTCCCCTTCCCTTTATACATGTATAAAGGGACCTTCTCCTCTTTCATACATTTATTAAACAAAAGTACCAACCACTCCAATACTATATCCCCCCCTGCTTTTAACATTTCTGTCATGATCCCATCAGTTCCAGCTGCTTTACCCCCTTTCATTCTATGTAATGCCTCACGTACCTCCCCCACACTCGCATCCTGCTCTTCTTCACTCCTAAAAGATGGTATACTTCCCTGGCCAGTGCATGAAATTACCGCCTCCCTTTCTTCCTCATCATTTAAAAGTTCCTCAAAATATTCTCGCCATCTACCTAATACCTCCATCTCCTCATCTACTAACTCCCCTACTCTGTTTTTAACTGACAAATCCATACATTCCCTAGGCTTTCTTAACTTGTTTAACTCACTCCAAAATTTTTTCTTATTTTCATTAAAATTTCTTGACAGTGCCTCTCCCACTCTATCATCTGCTCTCCTTTTGCACTCTCTCACCACTCTCTTCACCTTTCTTTTACTCTCCATATACTCTGCTCTTCTTATAACACTTCTGCTTTGTAAAAACCTCTCATAAGCTAACTTTTTCTCTTTTATCACACCCTTTACTTCATCATTCCACCAATCACTACTCTTTCCTCCTGCCCCCACCCTCCTATAACCACAAACTTCTGCCCCAATTCTAATACTCTTTTTAAAACTATTCCCAACCCCTTAAAACCCCCCCCCCCACTATCATCTTGCACTAGCCCACCTTTTTCTCCCCAATAGTTGCTTTACTCCCCAAACTTCCTCCTCCCTTGTTTATACACTTTCACCTCCCCTACTTGGTTCCACCCCCCTTTTTTCCCCCTACCTCTTACTCTAACTGTAGCTACAACTAATAATGCGAATATCAGTTGCCCCTCTATAACAGTACATCCTGGGCCCCCAAAACCCCTTTACCCATAAAAATCAAACAAACACTTTCATTAGTGTTTAACATCCTTG
Organism: Cherax quadricarinatus; assembly: GCF_026875155.1. Taxonomy (NCBI): domain Eukaryota; kingdom Metazoa; phylum Arthropoda; class Malacostraca; order Decapoda; family Parastacidae; genus Cherax; species Cherax quadricarinatus. The sequence continues at coordinate 74,072,787 of NC_069409.1, forward strand.
TTATTTTTTATCCTCTTTTTCAAAAATATTATTATTATTACCAAACCCTTTCTACACACGCTCAATTAAGGCCCCCTTTTTTTCATTTACATTGGCACCCCAAATTTACCTACAAACCCCCCCAAACATTTTTACCCACTTTACATTGAAACCCCAACCACAAGTACTCTCCAATGTTAAAAAACTCCCCAGCTTTCCTTTCAACTTTTCCCCAAAATCTTCCCTCACACTTACTTTTTTCCCGGGTGCTAAACTTACTAAAAAAACCCACTTTCACATCCAACCCCTTTATTTTACCCCAAAAAAATCTTGAATTTAAAATTTATATTCCTCTTTTTCCTGCCATAATTTATCCTTCAACTTTTATTGCTACTCCTCCTTTAGCCTAACTCTTTTGAAACCCCTGACCAATCCCTTTTTATTCTCCCCAAACTTCCCCCCCCCTTCAGCTTTGTTTCACTTTAAAGCCAGACATCAAACTTCTTTCTCATTCATAACTCCACAATATCTCTTTTTTATCCTTTTCACAACATCCACGCACATTCAAACCCCTTTTTTTTTTTTCCTTTTTTCTTTTTTTTCTTAAAAAAGGGGGGGGCCCCCCCCCCTTTTAATTTTACCCAAAAAAAGGAAAAAAAATTCTTTTTTAAAAAAAAAAAAGGAAAAAAAAAAGAACTATTAAGATAAAATCAAAAAAACCCCCAGTGAGGGTAAAAATGTAAAAATTTATGTGTAAGTGAAGTAGAAGTGTAAACCTATAAAAAGCAAGAAAAAAAGAACCCCAATCCACCCCCATTAAACAAAACGGGCCTTTTTTCCTCCTTTTGGGGGTGTCCCCCTAAATTTTCTTTACCCTTCCCTTATTAAAAAAACAGCCCGAACTTTGACTCATCCCAAAAACCCCCCCCTAACCATTAAAAATAAAATTTTTTCTTTTTTCTTTTAAAACCCCCCGTCCAGTCCCAAAAAAAAAAATTTTTTTTTTCCCCCAAAAAATTTATCAAAAGGGGGTTTTTCCCCCTTCCCCCCTTTTTTTCCCCCCCCTCTTACAAAAATTCTTTTAAATTTCCCCCCCAAAAAAAAAATAAACAAAAAAACTAAAAAAATGGAAAACCCCCGGGGGTTTTTTTTTTTTTACAAATTTTTTAAAAAAAATTTTGTTTTTTTAAAAAAAATTTTAAATTTTTTTTTTAAAAAAAAACCCAATCCCCCCTCTTAAACAAAAAGGTTTCCTTTTTTACACCCTTTTGGAAAAACCTCCCTGAAATTTTTTTCTCCCTTAAAACCTTTTTAAAAAAAACCCCAAATTTTCCAAACCCACCAACCCCCCAAACCCCCAAAAAATTAAAAAATTTAAATATTATTTTAAAAAATTAAAATTTTAAAAAATTTAATATATATTTATAAAAATTTTAAAAAATTTTAAATTTATAATTTTTTTTTAAATTTTTAAATTAAAATTTTTTTTTTAATTTTTTTTTAATTTATTAATTTAATTTTAAAAAAAAAAAATTAAAAAATAAAATTTTTATAAAATTTAAAATTTTTAAAAAAAATTTTTAAAATATATATAATTAAATATTTATAGGTTTTAAAAGCCCCCGGGATATACCCTTTTTATATGTAAAACAACCATTTTTTTACAATGGGAAAATTTAAGTCTTTTTCTTCATTAAAAAAAATTAACTCTTTACTTTTCTAATAACTAAAATAAAACACAAAATTTTCACATCAAATTTTGTTTTCTTAAATTTTTTTTTTTTTCCTTTTTCCAGGGGGAATGTAAAATTTTCCCCAACCCCCTTTTTAAAATCACAAAACCGGAACAAAAACCCCCCTTTCCTGTAAAATTACTAAAAAAAAAGGAAAAAAAAAAAAAGTCTAAATTCTAGCTGAAAAAAATATTTTTTTATAAATTAAAAACTTTTAGAAAAAAATTTATTTAAAAATTTTTAATTTTAAAAAAGAAAAGTTAAAAAAAAAATTTTTAAAATTTTAAAGCGGGGTTTTAATTTAATTGAAGGTTTTTTTTTTTAATAAAAATTTAAAAAGGGTTGGAAGGGATGTTTAAAATTTGGGGGGCCAAAAAAATAAATGGGGGGGTTTTTACTATTTAAAAAATTTTTTAAAAAATAAAAAAATTTTTAAAAAAAAAAAAAATTAAAGGTTGTTCAAATGAAAAGTATTTTTAGTTTTATTTGGGGGTAAAAATTGAGGGTAGGGCCCCAATTCATGTTTTGAGGGGGGGAAACGGATCTTTTTTAGCAAATTAGGTAATAAAAAAAGAAGGTGGAACCAAAAAGGGGGGGAAAATTAAAAAAAAGGGAAAGGGGGGGGGGAAAAAAGACAGGCAAAAATGGGGGACAAAAAATGAATTTAAAATTGGAAATTTTTTTTAAAAGCGTATAAAGTGGGGGGGAAGGAAAGGAGGGGGGGCGGGAAAGAATAAAGGGGGAAGGGGGTAAAATTGTAAAAAAAAAAGGGGCTTATGGGGTTTTTAAAAAGAAGAAAAACAAAAATGGAGATAAAAGAAATAAAAAAAGGGAGAGAGGAAAAAGAGAAAAGAGGGGAAGGCCCGTCAAGAAAATTTTTGAAAAAAGAAAAAAAAGGATGGTAAACTTAAAAATGGAAAAAATTTTTGCAGTTTAAAAAAAAGAATTTTGTAAAGGGGAAGGATTTAAAAGGGGGGAAAATTTTTGGAACTTTTTTGGAAAAACAACAAAATTTTTTTAAGGGGGGGAATAACCACTTTTGGGGTAAGGGGCGAAAGAAAATAATTAAAAAATAAAAGGGGGAAAAATAAAATATAAAAATAAAAAGTAAAAAATATAGTTTAAAGGGTTTAATTTTTTAATAAATTAAAAAAAAATATAAATTAAAAGTAAAATTTTTTTTTAAAAAAAAAAAAAACTTAAAATTATAAAATAACTTTTAAAAAAAAATTAAATATTAAATTAAAAATTAATAAAAATGTAGGTTGGGTGACAAGGGGAAAAGGGGGTAAGGTTTGGTGTTTAAGAAGCTTGTGAATTTTTTTATAAAGATGGGAAGTTTTTTTTTTTTAAAAAAACAAAAAGGGGGGGGAAAAATTTCAATGTTCAAAATAAAACCCCCTTTTTTCAACTTTTTTCCCCAAAAAATTTTTTGGTCCTCTAAATTTTTTTCCTTTAAAAAATTTAAGAAAATTTTCCTTCGAAGCCCAAAAACAAAAAACCCAAAAACCCCACAAAATTCCCTTTAAAATTTCGATTTGGAGGGATTTTGGGGGGCCATGTTTGGTGTGGAAGTTTTAAAAAGTTAAAAAAAAATTTTTTTTAAAATGAGGTCAGGTTAGGGGTTAAAAGAGGGGGTTGAAAAGGGTTTAAAAAGGGATGAAAAGAATGGTTTTTTTTTTAAAAAAGAGGGGGGGGAAGGAAATAAAAGCTGGGGGGTTTTTTTGGGGAAAAGGGGGGGGGTTAATTAAAAGGGTAAATTTAAAATTTAAAAATTTTTTTGCGGTAGTTTTTGGGGGCCAAAAAAAAAGGGAAAAATTGGGGAATTTTGGGGGTTTGTAAAAAAATTTTAAAAGAAAAGAAAAATAAATATAGGGGGTTAAAGA